>JAEIGH010000538.1:0-33407 GCA_018903575.1 Drosophila saltans | reverse complement strand
AATCGATATGGGTATTGAAATCGATATGAATATAGAAATCCATAGGGATACCGAAATCGTTATGGGTATTGAAATCGATATGAATATAGAAATCCATATGGATATCGAAATCCAGAGGGATATCGAAATCCATAGGGATATTGAAATCGATATGGATAACGCAATCCATAGGGATATCGAAATCGATAAGGATATTGAAATCGATATGGATATCAAAATATACCATAGGGATATCGAAATCGATATGGATATCGATATAGAAATAATTAGGGATATCGAAATCCATAGGGATATCGAAATCCATATGGATATCGAAATCCAGAGGGATATCGAAATCCATAGGGATATTGAAATCGATATGGATACCCAAATCGATATGGATATTGAAATCCATAGGGATATCGAAATCCATAGAGATATCAAAATCGATATGGGTATTGAAATCGATATGAATATACAAATCCATAGGGATACCGAAATCGATATGGATCTCGAAATCCATATGGATATCGAAATCCAGAGGGATATCGAAATCCATAGGGATATTGAAATCGATATGGATAACGCAATCCATAGGGATATCGAAATCGATAAGGATATTGAAATCGATATGGATATCAAAATATACCATAGGGATATCGAAATCGATATGGATATCGATATAGAAATAATTAGGGAAATCGAAATCCATAGGGATATCGAAATCCATATGGATACCGAAATCCGAAATCCATAGGGATATTGAAATCGATATGGATAACGCAATCCATAGGAATATCGAAATCCATTGGTATATCGAAATTCATAGGGATATCGAAATCGATATGGATACCCAAATCGATATGGATATTGAAATCCATAGGGATATCGAAATCCATAGAGATATCAAAATCGATATGGGTATCGAAATCGATATGGGTATTGAAATCGATATGAATATAGAAATCCATAGGGATACTGAAATCGATATGGATATCGAAATCCATATGGATATCGAAATCCATATGGGTATCGAAATCCTTAGGGATATCGAAATCCATAGAGATATCGAAATCGATATGGATATCGAAATCGATATGGATATTGAAATCGATATGGATATCAAAATCGATATGGATATCAAAATCCATAGGGATATCGAAATCGATATGGATACCCAAATCGATATGGATATCGAAATCCATAGGGATATCGAAATCCATAGGGATATCGAAATCCATAGGGATATCAAAATCGATATGGGTATTGAAATCGATATGAATATAGAAATCCATAGGGATACCGAAATCGATATGGATATCGAAATCCATATGGATATCGAAATCCATAGGGATAATAGGGATATCGAAGTCGATATGGATATTGAAATCGATATGGATATCAAAATAGATATGGATATCAAAATCCATAGGGATATCAAAATCGGTATGGATACCCAAATCGATATGGATATCGATTTCCATAGGGATACCGAAATCCATAGGGATATCGAAATCCATAGAGATATCGAAATCGAAATGGATATCGATATAGATATCATTAGGGATACCGAAATCCATATGGATATCGAAATTCATAGGGATATCGAAATCCATATGGATATCGAAATCCATAGGGATATCGAAATCGATATGGATATCGAAATCGATATGGATATTGAAATCGAAATGGATACCGAAATCGATATGGATATCGAAATCCATATGGATATCGAAATCCATATGGATGTCGAAATCCATATGGATATCGAAATCCATATGGATATCGAAATCCATATGGATATCGAAATCTATAGGGATATCGAAATCAATAGGGATATCGAAATCCAGAGGGTTATCGAAATCCATAGGGATATTGAATTCGATATGGATAACACAATCCATGGGGATATCGAAATCGATATGGATATTGAAATCGATATGGATATCAAAATATACCATAGGGATATCGAAATCGATATGGATATTGAAATCGATATGGATATCGAAATCGATATGGATATCGAAATCCATGGGGATACCGAAATCGATATGGATATCGAAATCCATAGGGATATCGAAATCCATAGGGATATCGAAAACCATAGGGATATCGAAATCGATATGGATATCGAAATCCATATGGATATCGAAATCCAGAGGGATATTGAAATTGATATGGATAACGAAATCCATAGGGATATCGAAATCGATATGGATACCGAAATCGATATGGATATCGAAACCCATATGGATATCGAAATCCATATGGATATCGAAATCTATAGGGATATCGAAATCAATAGGGATATCGAAATCGATATGGATACCGAAATCGATATGGTTATCGAAATCGAAATCCATGGAGATACCGAAATCGATATGGATATCGAAATCCATAGGGATATCGAAATCCATAGGGATATCGAAAACCATAGGGATATCGAAATCGATATGGATGCCGAAATGAATATGGATATCGAAATCCAATGGTATATCGAAATCTATAGGGATATCGAAATCGATATGGATATCGAAATCCATAGGGATATCGAAATCAATAGGGATATCGAAATCCAGAGGGATATCGAAATCCATAGGGATATGGAAATCGATAAGGATAGCACAATCCATGGGGATATCGATCGCTATAGGGATATTGAAATAGAAATGGATACCGAAATCGACATGGATATCGAAATCCATATGGATATCGAAATCGATATGGATTTCGATATCCCTATGGATTTCGATATCCATATCGATTTCGGTATCCCTATGGATAACCATATTGATTTCGGTATCCATATCTATTTCGATATCTATATGGATTTCGTTATCCATATCAATTTCAATATCCCTCTGGATATCGATATCCATATGGATATCGAAATCCATATGGATATCGAAATTCATATGGATATCAAAATCCATATGGATATCGAAATCCATAGGGATATCGAAATCCATATGGATATCGAAATCCATAGGGATATCGAAATCGATATGGATATTGAAATCGAAATGGATACCGAAATCGATATGGATATCGAAATCGATATGGATATCGAAATCCATATGGATATCGAAATCCATATGGATATCGAAATCCATATGGATATCGAAATCCATATGGATATCGAAATCTAAAGGGATATCGAAATCAATAGGGATATCGAAATCCAGAGGGATATTGAATTCGATATGGATAACACAATCCATGGGGATATCGAAATCGATATGGATATTGAAATCGATATGGATATCAAAATATCAAAGAAGCTAACTTCGGCCTTGCCGAAGTTTGTATAGCCTTGCAGCTTCACTGTTTTATTATTTAATTAAAAAACAAAAATTTTAAAATAATTGGCATAAATGTTTAACAAAAAAAAAAAAAAAAAGAAGAAAATACACATATCTTCATCTCACCGTCTTCACCGAGAATTGAACCAGCACCAAATATCGAGAAATCGCGCAGAAGAACTCTACATACTACGCCACCGTGCTTACTTAACTTACTTAAGCCAGTTCGACATATATAGCAAACGCATGGCATCTCGCTCTTTCAATTTCGTTCTGTGCAAGAACAGAACTCAAATATTTCTTTCTCTCTTACACACAGCGTGGTGAAGAATTTTTGCATACGTATGTATGTGTGTGCGTGAGCATTAAAATAAATTTAATTTCTTTTATATTTGATTATTGATTTGTAACCTTAATAATTATCCGATCTTGTTCAAACTTGGTGTAGGGTGAATGGGTAAAAATTGAGTTTAAATGCAACAACAAAAAAACAATAATTTTATATATGTAATTCTTATTTAACCCCGCGCGGATTCGAACTCGCGTCTTTTGTGTTTGTACGGCAGATTTCTTGGAATTTTTTTTGTTTGTCTGCTGCCAAGGAAAATTGCTTATTTTACTCGAGGTACCTCCACGTTTTAGTTAATAGCTTTGGTTATAAGTATCCGATCCGACTAATTTTTAAACTTAACCTACATCATCGATTAAGGAACTTAACTTTTCATGTTTCAATCATGTAGCTTAAAATTTAAGTTCGAAAACGTCCGAACAAACAGACAGACGGACAGACGGACATGTCTCAATCGACTCGGCTGTTGATGCTTATCAAGAATATATATACTTTATGGGGTCGCAAACGTATATTTCCATGCGTTACAAACATCTGACCAATTTTATAATACCCTCTGCAAGGGTATAAATATGCCATAGGGATATCGAAATCGACATGGATATTGAAATCGATATGGATATCGAAATCGATATGGATGCCGAAATGAATATGGATATCGAAATCCATAGGTATATCGAAATCCATAGGAATATCGAAATATCCCTATGGATTTCGATATCCTATGGATTTCGATATCCCTGGATATCGAATCCCTATGGATTTAGATTTCCCTCGATTTCGATATCCCTATCGAAATCCATACGGATATCGAAATCCAAAGGGATATCGAAATCGATATGGATATCGAAATCCTTAGGGATATCGAAATCGAAATGGATATCGATATAGTAATCATTAGGGATACCGAAATCGATATGGATATCGATATCCATATGGATTTCGATATCCATAGGGATATCGAAGTCCATATGGATATCGAAATCCAGAGGGATATTGAAATTGATATGGATAACGAAATCCATAGGGATATCGACATCGATATGGATACCGAAATCGATATGGTTATCGAAATCCATATGGATAACACAATCCATATGGATAACACAATCGATATGGATATCAAAATATACCATAGGGGTATCGAAATCCATATGGATATTGAAATCGATATGGATATAAAAATCCATAGGGATATCGAAATCGATATGGATACCCAAATCGATATGGATATCGAAATCCATAGGGATATCGAAATCCATAGGGAGATCAAAATCCATATGGATATCGAAATCCAGAGGGATATTGAAATTGATATGGATAACGAAATCCAAATGGATATCGAAATAGATATGGATACCGAAATCGATATGGTTATCGAAATCCATATGGATAACACAATCCATGGGGATATCGAAATCGAAATGGATATTGAAATCGATATGGATATCAAAATATACCATAGGGATATCGAAATCGATATGGATATTGAAATCGATATGGATATCAAAATCCATATGGATATCGAAATCCATACGGATATCGAAATTCAAGGGGATATCGAAATCGATATGGATATCGAAATCCTTAGGGATATCGAAATCGAAATGGATATCAATATAGAAATCATTAGGGATACCGAAATATCCATAGGGATATCGAAATCCATATGGATATCGAAATCCAGAGGGATATTGAAATTGATATGGATAAAGAAATCCATAGGGATATCGAAATCCATATGGATACCGAAATCGATATGGTTATCGAAATCCATATGGATAACACAATCCATATGGATAACACAATCGATATGGATATCAAAATATACTATAGGGGTATCGAAATCGATATGGATATTGAAATCGATATGGATATCAAAATCCATAGGGATATCGAAATCGATATGGAAATCGAAATCCATAGGGATATCGAAATCCATAGGGACATCGAAATCCATATGAATATCGAAATCCAGAGGGATATTGAAATTGATATGGATAACGAAATCCAAATGGATATCGAAATAGATATGGATACCGATATCGATATGGTTATGGAAATCCATATGGATAACACAATCCATGGGGATATCGAAATCGATATGGATATTGAAATCGATATGGATATCAAAATATACCATAGGGATATCGAAATCGATATGGATATTGAAATCGATATGGATATCAAAATCCATATGGATATCGAAATCCAGAGGGATATTGAAATCCATAGGGATATCGAAAGCCATAGGGATATCGAAATCCAGAGGGATATCTAAATCCATAGGGATATCGAAATCCATAGGGATATCGAAATCCATAGGGATATCGAAATTCATATGGATATCGAAATCCAGAGGGATATTGAAATTGATATGGATAACGAAATCCATAGGGATATCGAAATCGATATGGATACCGAAATCGATATGGTTATCGAAATCCATTTTGATAGCACAATCCATATGGATAACACAATCGATATGGATATCAAAATATACCATAGGGGTATCGAAATCGATATGGATATTGAAATCGATATGGATATCAAAATCCATAGGGATATCGAAATCGATATGGAGACCCAAATCGATATGGATATCGAAATCCATAGGGATATCGAAATCCATAGGGAGATCGAAGTCCCTATGGATTTCGATATCCATATCGATTTCGGTATCCCTATGGATTTCGATAACCATATCGATTTCGGTATCCATATCTATTTCGATATCCATATGGATTTCGTTATCCATATCAATTTCAATATCCCTCTGGATTTCGATATTCATATGGATTTCGATGTCCCTATGGATTTCGATATCCCTATGGATTTCGATATCCATATCGATTTGGGTATCCATATCGATTTCGATATCCCTATGGTTTTCGATATCCCTATGGATTTCAATATCCCTCTGGATTTCGATATCCATATGGATTTTGATATCTATATCGATTTCAATATCCATATCGATTTCGATATCCCTATGGTATATTTTGATATCCATTTCGATTTCAATATCCATATCGATTTCGATATCCCCATGGATTGTGTTATCCATATGGATTTCGTTTACCATATCGATTTCGGTATCCATATCTATTTAGATATCCATTTGGATTTCGTTATCCATATCAATTTCAATATCCCTCTGGATTTCGATATCCATATGGATTTCGATCTCCCTATGGATTTCGATATCCCTATGGATTTCGATATCCATATCGATTTGGGTATCCATATCGATTTCGATATCCCTATGGTTTTCGATATCCCTATGGATTTCGATATCCCTATGGATTTCGATAACCATATCGATTTCGGTATCCATATCTATTTCGATATCCATATGGATTTCGTTATCCATATCAATTTCAATATCCCTCTGGATTTCGATATCCATATGGATTTCGATATCCTTATGGATTTCGATATCCCTATGGATTTCGATATCCATATCGATTTGGGTATCCATATCGATTTCGATATCCCTATGGTTTTCGATATCCCTATGGATTTCAATATCCCTCTGGATTTCGATATCCATATGGATTTTGATATCTATATCGATTTCAATATCCATATCGATTTCGATATCCCTATGGTATATTTTGATATCCATTTCGATTTCAATATCCATATCGATTTCGATATCCCCATGGATTGTGTTATCCATATGGATTTCGTTTACCATATCGATTTCGGTATCCATATCTATTTAGATATCCATTTGGATTTCGTTATCCATATCAATTTCAATATCCCTCTGGATTTCGATATCCATATGGATTTCGATCTCCCTATGGATTTCGATATCCCTATGGATTTCGATATCCATATCGATTTGGGTATCCATATCGATTTTGATATCCACATCGATTTCAATATCCATATCGATTTCGATACCCCTATGGTATATTTTGATATCCATATCGATTGTGTTATCCATATGGATTGTGTTATCCATATGGATTTCGATAACCATATCGATTTCGGTATCCATATCGATTTCGATATTTCGGATTTCGTTATCCATATCAATTTCAATATCAATCTGGATTTCGATATCCATATGGATTTCGATATCCCTATGGATTTCGATATCCCTATGGATTTCGATATCCCTATGGATTTAGATATCCCTCTGGATTTCGATATCCCTATGGTTTTCGATATCCCTATGGATTTCAATATCCCTCTGGATTTCGATATTCATATGGATTTTGATATCCATATCGATTTCAATATCCATATCGATTTCGATATCCCTATGGTATATTTTGGTATCCATATCGATTTCGATATCCCCATGGATTGTGTTATCCATATGGATTTCGATAACCATATCGATTTCGGTATCCATATCTATTTCGATATCCATTTGGATTTCGTTATCCATATCAATTTCAATATCCCTCTGGATTTCGATATCCATATGGATTTCGATCTTCCTATGGATTTCGATATCCCTATGGATTTCGATTTCCATATCGATTTGGGTATCCATATCGATTTCGATATCCCTATGGATTTTGATATCCATATCGATTTCAATATCCATATCGATTTCGATACCCCTATAGTATATTTTGATATCCATATCGATTGTGTTATCCATATGGATTGTGTTATCCATATGGATTTCGATAACCATATCGATTTCGGTATCCATATCGATTTCGATATCCCTATGGATTTCGTTATCCATATCAATTTCAATATCCCTCTGGATTTCGATATCCATATGGATTTCGATATCCCTATGGATATTTCGGTATCCCTAATGATTTCTATATCGATATCCATTTCGATTTCGATATCCCTAAGGATTTCGATATCCATATCGATTTCGATATCCCTTTGAATTTCGATATCCGTATGGATTTCGATAGGGATATCGAAATCCAGAGGGATATCTAAATGCATAGGGATATCGAAATCCATAGGGATATCGAAATCCATAGGGATATCGAAATCCATAGGGATATTTCGATATCCCTATGGATTTCGATATACCTATGGATTTCGATATCCATATTCATTTCGGCATCCATATCGATTTCGATATCCATATCGATTTCAATATCCATATCGATTTCGATATCCCTATGGTACCCTTGCAGAGGGTTTTATAAAATTGGTCAGATGTTTGTAACGCATGGAAATATACGTTTGCGACTCCATAAAGTATATATATTCTTGATCAGCATCAACAGCCGAGTCGATTGAGACATGTCCGTCTGTCCGTCTGTCTGTTTGTTCGGACGTTTTCGAACTTAAATTTTAAGCTACATGATTGAAACATGAAAAGTTAAGTTCCTTAATCGATGATGTAGGTTAAGTTTAAAAATTAGTCGGATCGGATAATTATAACCAAAGCTATTAACTAAAACGTGGAGGTACCTCGAGTAAAATAAGCAATTTTCCTTGGCAGCAGACAAACAAAAAAAAATTCCAAGAAATCTGCCGTACAAACACAAAAGACGCGAGTTCGAATCCGCGCGGGGTTAAATAAGAATTACATATATAAAATTATTGTTTTTTTGTTGTTGCATTTAAACTCAATTTTTACCCATTCACCCTACACCAAGTTTGAACAAGATCGGATAATTATTAAGGTTACAAATCAATAATCAAATATAAAAGAAATTAAATTTATTTTAATGCTCACGCACACACATACATACGTATGCAAAAATTCTTCACCACGCTGTGTGTGAGAGAGAAAGAAATATTTGAGTTCTGTTCTTGCACAGAACAAAATTGAAAGAGCGAGATGCCATGCGTTTGCTATATATGTCGAACTGGCTTAAGTAAGTTAAGTAAGCACGGTGGCGTAGTATGTAGAGTTCTTCTGCGCGATTTCTCGATATTTGGTGCTGGTTCAATTCTCGGTGAAGACGGTGAGATGAAGATATGTGTATTTTCTTCTTTTTTGTTTTTTTTTTTTTTTGTTAAACATTTATGCCAATTATTTTAAAATTTTTGTTTTTAAATTAAATAATAAAACAGTGAAGCTGCAAGGCTATACAAACTTCGGCAAGGCCGAAGTTAGCTTCTTTGATATTTTGATATCCATATCGATTTCAATATCCATATCGATTTCGATATCCCCATGGATTGTGTTATCCATATCGAATTCAATATCCCTACGAATTTCGATATCCCTCTGGATTTCGATATCCCTATTGATTTCGATATCCCTTTAGATTTCGATATCCATATGGATTTCGATATCCATATGGATTTCGATATCCATATGGATTCCGGTATCCATATGGATTTCGATATCCATATGGATTTCGATATCCATATGGATTTCGATATCCATATGGATTTCGATATCCATATGGATTTCGATATCCATATCGATTTCGATATCCATTTCGATTTCGGTATAAATATGGATTTCGATATCCATATCGATTTCGATATCCATATCGATTTCGGTATCCATTTCGATTTCAATATCCATATCGATTTCGATATCCCTATGGATTTCGATATCAATATGGATTTCGATATCCCTATGGATTTCGATATCCATATGGATTTCGATATCCATATGGATTTCGATATCCATATGGATTTCGATATCCATATGATTTTCGATATCCATATGGATTTCGATATCCATATGGATTTCGATATAAATATGGATTTCGATATCCATATGGATTTCGATATCCATATGGATTTCGATATCCATATCGATTTCGGTATCCCTAATGATTTCTATATCGATATCCATTTCGATTTCGATATCCCTATGGATTTCGATATCCATATCGATTTGGGTATCCATATCGATTTCGATATCCCTTTGGATTTCGATATCCGTATGGATTTCGATAGGGATATCGAAATCCATAGGGATATCGAAATCCATATGGATATCGAAATCCAGAGGGATATTGAAATTAATATGGATAACGAAATCCATATGGATATCGAAATAGATATGGATACCGAAATCGATAGGGTTATCGAAATCCATAGGGATATCGAAATCCATAGGGATATCGAAAACCATAGGGATATCGAAATCGATATGGATACCCAAATCGATATGGATATCGAAATCCATAGGGATATCGAAATCCATAGGGATATCGAAATCCATATGGATATCGAAATCCAGAGGGATATTGCAATTGATATGGATAACGAAATCCATATGGATATCGAAATAGATATGGATACCGAAATCGATATGGTTATCGAAATCCATAGGGATACCGAATTCGATATGGATATCGAAATCCATAGGGATATCGAAATCCATAGGGATATCGAAATCCATATGGATATCGAAATCCAGAGGGATATTGAAATTAATATGGATAACGAAATCCATATGGATATCGAAATAGATATGGATACCGAAATCGATAGGGTTATCGAAATCCATAGGGATATCGAAATCCATAGGGATATCGAAAACCATAGGGATATCGAAATCGATATGGATACCCAAATCGATATGGATATCGAAATCCATAGGGATATCGAAATCCATAGGGATATCGAAATCCATATGGATATCGAAATCCAGAGGGATATTGCAATTGATATGGATAACGAAATCCATATGGATATCGAAATAGATATGGATACCGAAATCGATATGGTTATCGACATCCATATGGATATCGAAATCCATATGGATATCGAAATCCATATGGATATCGAAATCCATATGGATATCGAAATCCATATGGATATCGAAATCCATAGGTATATCGAAATCTATAGGGATATCGAAATCGATACGGATATCGAAATCCATAGGGATATCGAAATCAATAGGGATATCGAAATCCAGAGGGATATCGAAATCCATAGGGATATTGAAATCGATATGGATAACACAATCCATGGGGATATCGATCGCTATAGGGATATTGAACAAGAAATGGTTACCGAAATCGACATGGATATCGAAATCCATATGGATATCGAAATCGATATGGATTTCGATATCCCTATGGATTTCGATATCCATATCGAATTCGGTATCCCTATGGATTTCGATATCCCTATGGATTTCGATATCCATATCGATTTCGATATCCCTATAGATTTCGATATACCTATGGATTTCGATATCCATATTCATTTCGGCATCCATATCGATTTCGATATCCCTATGGTTTTCGATATCCCTATGGATTTCGATATCCCTATGGATTTCGATATCCCTATGGATTTCGATATCCATATCGATTTCGGTATCCCCATGGATTTCGATTTCGATAACCATATCGATTTCGGTATCCATATCGATTTCGATATCCCTATGGATTTCGTTATCCATATCAATTTCAATATCCCTCTGGGTTTCGATATCCATATGGATTTCGATATCCCTATGGATTTCGATATCCCTATGGATTTCGATATCCCTATGGATTTAGATATCCCTCTGGATTTCGATATCCCTATCGAAATCCGTACGGATATCGAAATCCAAAGGGATATAGAAATCGATATGGATATCGAAATCCTTAGGGATATCGAAATTGAAATGGATATCGATATAGAAATCATTAGGGATACCGAAATCGATATGGATATCGAAGTCCATATGAATATCGAAATCCATATGGATATCGAAATCCATAGGGATATCGAAATCGATATGGATATTGAAATCGATATGGATATCGAAATACATAGGGATATCAAAATGGATATGGATATTTAAGTCGATATGGATATCGAAATCCATATGGATATCGAAATCCATATGGATTTCGAAATCCATATGGATATCGAAATCCATAGGGATATCGAAATCCGATATGGATATTGAAATCGAAATGGATACCGAAATCGATATGGATATCGAAATCCATATGGATATCGAAATCCATATGGATATCGAAATCCATATGGATATCGAAATCCATATGGATATCGAAATCCATATGGATATCGAAATCCATATGGATATTGAAATCCATATGGAACGAAATCATAGGATACCGAAATCGATAGGGATATCGAAATCCATAGGGATATCGAAATCGAAATGGATATCGATATAGAAATAATTAGGAATACCGAAATCGATATGGATATCGAAATCGATATGGATATCGAAATCCATAGGGATATCGAAATCGAAATGGATATCGATATAGAAATCATTAGAGATATCGAAATCCATATGGATATCGAAATCAATATGGATATCGAAATCCATAGGGATATCGAAATCGATATGGATATTGAAATCGATATGGATATCGAAATCCATAGGGATATCGAAATCCATATGGATATTGAAATCCATTGGGATACCGAAATCGATAGGGATATCGAAATCCATAGGGATATCGGAATCGATATGGATATTGAAATCGAAATGGATATCGAAATCCATAGGGATATCGAAATCCAGAGGGATATCGAAATCGATATGGATATCGAAATCCATGGGGATACCGAAATCGATATGGATATCGAAATCCATAGGGATATCGAAATCCATAGGGATATCGAAAATCATAGGGATATCGAAATCGATATGGATAGCGAAATCCATATGGATATCGAAATCCAGAGGGATATTGAAATTGATATGGATAACGAAATCCATAGGGATATCGAAATCGATATGGATACCGAAATCGATATGGATATCGAAATCCATATGGATATCGAAATCCATATGGATATCGAAATCCATATGGATATCGAAATCCATATGGATATCGAAATCCATATGGATATCGAAATCCATATGGATATCGAAATCCATATGGATATCGAAATCCATATGGATATCGAAATCTATAGGGATATCGAAATCAATAGGGATATCGAAATCGATATGGATACCGAAATCGATATGGTTATCGAAATCGAAATCCATGGGGATACCGAAATCGATATGGATATCGAAATCCATAGGGATATCGAAATCCATAGGGATATCGAAAACCATAGGGATATCGAAATCGATATGGATGCCGAAATGAATATGGATATCGAAATCCATATGGATATCGAAATCCATATGGATATCGAAATCCATATGGATATCGAAATCTATAGGGATATCGAAATCAATAGGGATATCGAAATCCAGAGGGATATCGAAAACCATAGGGATATCGAAATCGATATGGATGCCGAAATGAATATGGATATCGAAAACCATAGGGATATCGAAATCGATATGGATGCCGAAATGAATATGGATATCGAAATCCATAGGGATATCGAAATCCATAGGGATATCGAAATCCATATGGATATCGAAATCCATAGGGATACCGAAATCGATATGGATATCGAAATCCATAGGGATATCGAAATCCATAGGGATATCGAAAACCATAGGGATATCGAAATCGATATGGATGCCGAAATGAATATGGATATCGAAAACCATAGGGATATCGAAATCGATATGGATGCCGAAATGAATATGGATATCGAAATCCATAGGGATATCGAAATCCATAGGGATATCGAAATCCATATGGATATCGAAATCCATAGGGATACCGAAATCGATATGGATATCGAAATCCATAGGGATATCGAAATCCATATCGATTTCGATATCCATATGGATTTCGATATCCATGTCGATTTCGGTAACCATTTCTTGTTCAATATCCCTATAGCGATCGATATCCCCATGGATTGTGTTATCCATATCGATTTCAATATCCCTATGGATTTCGATATCCCTCTGGATTTCGATATCCCTATTGATTTCGATATCCCTATGGATTTCGATATCCGTATCGATTTCGATATCTCTATAGATTTCGATATACCTATGGATTTCGATATCCATATGGATTTCGATATCCATATGGATTTCGATATCCATATGGATTTCGATATCCATATGGATTTCGATATCCATATGGATTTCGATATCCATATGGATGTCGATAACCATATCGATTTCGGTATCCATATCTATTTCGATATCCATATCTATTTCGATATCCATATGGATATCGATATCCAGATGGGATATTGAAATTGATATGGATAACGAAATCCATGGGGATATCGATCGCTATAGGGATATTGAAATAGAAATGGATACCGAAATCGACATGGATATCGAAATCCATATGGATATCGAAATCGATATGGATTTCGATATCCCTATGGATTTCGATATCCATATCGATTTCGGTATCCCTATGGATTTCGATATCCATATGGATTTCGATATCGCTATGGATTTCGATATCCCTATGGATTTCGATATCCATATTCATTTCGGCATCCATATCGATTTCGATATCCCTATGGTTTTCGATATCCCTATGGATTTCGATATCCCTATGGATTTCGATATCCATATCGATTTCGGTATCCCCATGGATTTCGATTTCGATAACCATATCGATTTCGGTATCCATATCGATTTCGATATCCCTATTGATTTCGATATCCCTATAGATTTCGATATCCATATGGATTTCGATATCCATATGGATTTCGATATCCATATGGATTTCGATATCCATATGGATTTCGATATCCATATGGTTTTCGATATCCCTATGGATTTCGATATCCCTATGGATTTCGATATCCATATTGATTTCGGTATCCCCATGGATTTCGATATCCATATCGATTTCGGTATCCCCATGGATTTCGATATCCCTATTGATTTCGATATCCCTATGGATTTCGATATCCCTATCGAAATCCATATGGATATCGAAATCCATAGGGATATCGAAATCCATATGGGATATCGAAATCCATAGGGATTTCGATATCCATATGGATTTCGATATCCATATGGATATATCGATATCGAAATCCATGGGGATTTCGATAATCGATATGGATATCGAAATCCATAGGGATATCGAAATCCATATGGATATCGAAAATCCATAGGGATATCGAAATCGATATGGATGCCGAAAATATGGATATCGATATCGAAATCCATAGGTATATCGAAATCTATAGGATATCGAGAAATAGATATGGATACCGAAATCGATATGGTTATCGAAATCCATAGGGATACCGAAATCGATATGGATTTCGATATCCCTATGGATTTCGATATCCATGTCGATTTCGGTATCCATTTCTATTTCAATATCCCTATAAAGATCGATATCCCCATGGATTGTGTTACCCATATCGATTTCAATATCCCTATGGATTTCGATATCCCTCTGGATTTCGATATCCCTATTGATTTCGATATCCCTATGGATTTCGATATCCATATCGATTTCGATATCCCTATAGATTTCGATATACCTATGGATTTCGATATCCATATTCATTTCGGCATCCATATCGATTTCGATATCCCTATGATTTTCGATATCCCTATGGATTTCGATATCCCTATGGATTTCGATATCCATATCGATTTCGGTATCCCCATGGATTTCGATTTCGATAACCATATCGATTTCGGGATCCATATCGATTTCGATATCCCTATTGATTTCGATATCCCTATAGATTTCGATATCCATATGGATTTCGATATCCATATGGATTTCGATATCCATATGGATTTCGATATCCATATGGATTTCGATATCCATATGGATTTCGATATCCATATGGATTTCGATATCCATATCGATTTCGGTATCCATATCGATTTCGGTATCCATATCGATTTCGATATCCAAATCAATTTCAATATCCCTCTGGATTTCGATATCCATATGGATTTCGATATCCATATCGATTTCGATATCCCTATGGTTTTCGATATCCCTATGGATTTCGATATCCCTATGGATTTCGATATCCATATCGATTTCGGTATCCCCATGGATTTCGATATCCATATCGATTTCGATATCCCTCTGGATTTCGATATCCCTATGGATTTCGATATCCATTTCGATTTCAATATCCATATCGATTCCGATATCCCTATGGATTTCGATATCCCTATCGATTTCGGTATCCCAATGGATTTCAATATCCATATGGATTTCGATATCCCTATGGATTTCGATATCCATATCGATTTCAATATCCATATCGATTTCGATATCCCTATGGATTTCGATATCCATATTGATTTCGATATCCATATGGATTTCGATATCTCTAATGATTTCTATATTGATATCCATTTCGATTTCGATATCCCTATGGATTTCGATATCCATATCGATTTCGATATCCATATCGATTTCGGTATTCCTGATTATTTCTATATCGATATCCATTTCGATTTCGATATCCCTATGGATTTCGATATCCCTATGGATTTCGATATCCCTATGGAATTCGATATCCCTATCGATTTCGGTATCCCAATGGATTTCAATATCCATATGGATTTCGATATCCATATGGATTTCGATATCCATATGGATTTCGATATCCATATGGATTTCGATATCCATATGGATTTCGATATCCATATCGATTTCGGTATCCATTTCGATTTCAATATCCATATCGATTTCGATATCCCTATGGATTTCGATATTCATATGGATTTCGATATCCATATGGATTTCGATATCCATATGGATTTCGATATCCATATCGATTTAAATATCCATATCGATTTTGATATCCCTATGGATTTCGATATCCATATCGATTTCAATATCCATATCGATTTCGATATCCCTTTGGATTTCGATATCCATATGGATTTCGATATTCAAATGGACTTCGATATCCATATCGATTTCGGTATCCCTAATGATTTCTATATCGATATCCATTTCGATTTCGATATCCCTAAGGATTTCGATATCCATATCGATTTCGATATCCATATCGATTTCGATATCCCTTTGGATTTCGATATCCGTATGGATTTCGATAGGGATATCGAAATCCAGAGCGATATCGATAAGGATACCGAAATCGATATGGTTATCGAAATCCATATGGATAACACAATCCATATGGATAACACAATCGATATGGATATCAAAATATACCATAGGGGTATTGAAATCGATATGGATATTGATATCGATATGGATATCAAAATCCATAGGGATATCGAAATCGATATGGATACCCATATCGAAATCCAGAGGGATATCGAAATCCATAGGGATATCGAAATCCATATGGATATCGAAATCCAGAGGGATATTGAAATTGATAGGGATAACGAAATCCATAGGGATATCGAAATCGATATGGATACCGAAATCGATATGGATATCGAAATCCATAGGTATATCGAAATCTATAGGGATATCGAAATCCATAGGGATATCGAAAACCATAGTGATATCGAAATCGATATGGATGCCGAAATGAATATGGATATCGAAATCCATAGGTATATCGAAATCTATAGGGATATCGAAATCGATATGGATATCGAAATCCAGAGGGATATCGAAATCTATAGGGATATCGAAATCGATATGGATATCGAAATCCAGAGGGATATCGAAATCCATAGGGATATTGAAATCGATATGGATAACACAATCTATGGGGATATCGATCGCTATAGGGATATTGAAATCGAAATGGATACCGAAATCGACATGAATATCGAAATCCATATGGATATCGAAATCCTATGGATTTCGATATCCCTATGGATTTCGATATCCATATCGATTTCGGTATCCCTATGGATTACGATAACCATATCGATTTCGGTATCCATATCTATTTCGATATCCATATGGATTTCGTTATCCATATCAATTGCAATATCCCTCTGGATTTCGATATCCATATGGATTTCGATATCCCTATGGATTTCGATATCCCTATGGATTTCGATATCCCTATGGATTTCGATATCCATATCGATTTGGGTATCCATATCGATTTCGATATCCCTATGGTTTTCGATATCCCTATGGATTTCGATATCCCTATGGATTTCGATAACCCTATCGATTTCGGTATCCATATCTATTTCGATATCCATATGGATTTCGTTATCCATATCAATTTCAATATCCCTCTGGATTTCGATATCCATATGGATTTCGATATCCCTATGGATTTCGATATCCCTATGGATTTCGATATCCATATCGATTTGGGTATCCATATCGATTTCGATATCCCTATGGTTTTCGATATCCCTATGGATTTCAATATCCCTCTGGATTTCGATATCCATATGGATTTTGATATCCATATCGATTTCAATATCCATATCGATTTCGATATCCCTATGGTATATTTTGATATCCATATCGATTTCAATATCCATATCGATTTCGATATCCCCATGGATTGTGTTATCCATATGGATTTCGATAACCATATCGATTTCGGTATCCATATCGATTTCGATATCCCTATGGATTTCGTTATCCATATCAATTTCGATATCCCTATCGAAATCCATAAGGATATCGAAATCCAAAGGGATATCGAAATCGATATGGATACCCAAATCGATATGTATATCGAAATCAATAGGGATATCGAAATCGAAATGGATATCGATATAGAAATCATTAGGGATACCGAAATCGATATGGATATCGATATCCATATGGATTTCGATATCCATATGGATATCGATATCCATATGGATTTCGATATCCATATGGATTTCGATATCCATATGGATTTCGATATCCATATCGATTTTCGAAATCGAAACCGTGCTTACTTAACTTACTTAAGCCAGTTCGACATATATAGCAAACGCATGGCATCTCGCTCTTTCAATTTCGTTCTGTGCAAGAACACAACTCAAATATTTCTTTCTCTCTCACACACAGCGTGGTGAAGAATTTTTGCATACGTATGTATGTGTGTGCGTGAGCATTAAAATAAATTTAATTTCTTTTATATTTGATTATTGATTTGTAACCTTAATAATTATCCGATCTTGTTCAAACTTGGTGTAGGGTGAATGGGTAAAAATTGAGTTTAAATGCAACAACAAAAAAACAATAATTTTATATATGTAATTCTTATTTAACCCCGCGCGGATTCGAACTCGCGTCTTTTGTGTTTGTACGGCAGATTTCTTGGAATTTTTTTTTGTTTGTCTGCTGCCAAGGAAAATTGCTTATTTTACTCGAGGTACCTCCACGTTTTAGTTAATAGCTTTGGTTATAATTATCCGATCCGACTAATTTTTAAACTTAACCTACATCATCGATTAAGGAACTTAACTTTTCATGTTTCAATCATGTAGCTTAAAATTTAAGTACGAAAACGTCCGAACAAACAGACAGACGGACAGACGGACAGACGGACATGTCTCAATCGACTCGGCTGTTGATGCTGATCAAGAATATATATACTTTATGGGGTCGCAAACGTATATTTCCATGCGTTACAAACATCTGACCAATTTTATAAAACCCTCTGCAAGGGTATAAATATACCATAGGGATATCGAAATCGATATGGATATTGAAATCGATATGGATATCGAAATCGATATGGATGCCGAAATGAATATGGATATCGAAATCCATAGGTATATCGAAATCCATAGGTATATCGAAATATCCCTATGGATTTCGATATCCTATGGATTTCGATATCCCTATGGATTTAGATATCCCTCTGGATTTCGATATCCCTATCGAAATCCATACGGATATCGAAATTCAAAGGGATATCGAAATCGATATGGATATTGAAATCGATATGGATATCAAAATCCATATGGATATCGAAATCCAGAGGGATATTGAAATCCATATGGATATCGAAAACCATAGGGATATCGAAATAAATATGGATATTGAAATCCATTGGGATACCGAAATCGATAGGGATATCGAAATCCATAGGGATATCGGAATCGATATGGATATTGAAATCGAAATGGATATCGAAATCCATAGGGATATCGAAATCCAGAGGGATATCGAAATCGATATGGATATCGAAACCGATATGGATATCGAAACCGATATGGATATCAAAATCCATAGGGATATCGAAATCGAAATGGATATCGATATAGAAATCATTAGAGATATCGAAATCCATATGGATATCGAAATCAATATGGATATCGAAATCCATAGGGATATCGAAATCCAAACGGATATCGAAATCGAAATGGATATCGATATAGAAATAACTAGGAATACCGAAATCGATATGGATATCGAAATCGATATGGATATCGAAATCCATAGGGATATCGAAATCGAAATGGATATCGATATAGAAATCATTAGAGATATCGAAATCCATATGGATATCGAAATCAATATGGATATCGAAATCCATAGGGATATCGAAATCGATATGGATATTGAATTCGATATCGATATCGAAATCCATAGGGATATCGAAATCCATATGGATATTGAAATCCATTGGGATACCGAAATCGATAGGGATATCGAAATCCATAGGGATATCGGAATCGATATGGATATTGAAATCGAAATGGATATCGAAATCCATAGGGATATCGAAATCCAGAGGGATATCGAAATCGATATGGATATCGAAACCGATATGGATATCGAAACCGATATGGATATCAAAATCCATAGGGATATCGAAATCGAAATGGATATCGATATAGAAATCATTAGAGATATCGAAATCCATATGGATATCGAAATCAATATGGATATCGAAATCCATAGGGATATCGAAATCGATATGGATATTGAAATCGATATGGATATCGAAATCCATAGGGATATCGAAATCCATAGGGATATCGAAATCCATAGGGATATCGAAATCCATATGGATATTGAAATCAATATGGATATTGAAATCGGTATGGATATCAAAATCCATATGGATATCGAAATCCAGAGGGATATTAAAACCCATAGGGATATCGAAAACCATGTGGATATCGAAATCCATATGGATATTGAAATCCATTGGGATACCGAAATCGATAGGGATATCGAAATCCATAGGGATATCGAAATCCAAAGGGATATCGAAATCGAAATGGATATCGATATAGAAATAATTAGGAATACCGAAATCGATATGGATATCGAAATCGATATGGATATCGAAATCCATAGGGATATCGAAATCGAAATGGATATCGATATAGAAATCATTAGAGATATCGAAACCGATATGGATATCGAAACCGATATGGATATCAAAATCCATAGGGATATCGAAATCGATATGGATATTGAAATCGATATGGATATCGAAATCCATAGGGATATCGAAATCCATATGGATATCGAAATCCATAGGGATATCGAAATCCGATATGGATATTGAAATCGATATGGATATTGAAATCGGTATGGATATCAAAATCCATATGGATATCGAAATCCAGAGGGATATTAAAACCCATAGGGATATCGAAAACCATGTGGATATCGAAATCCATATGGATATTGAAATCCATTGGGATACCGAAATCGATAGGGATATCGAAATCCATAGGGATATCGAAATCCAAAGGGATATCGAAATCGAAATGGATATCGAAATCCATAGGGATATCGAAATCGATATGGATATTGAATTCGATATGGATATCGAAATCGATATGGATATCGAAATCCATAGGGATATCGAAATCCATAGGGATATCGAAATCCATAGGGATATCGAAATCCATATGGATATCGAAATCCCATATGGATATCGAAATCCATAGGGATATCGAAAACCCATAGGGATATCGAAAACCATAGGGATATCGAAATCGATATGGATATCGAAATCCAAATACGATATGGATATCGAAATCCATATGGATATCGAAATCCATAGGGATATCGAAATCCAGAGGGATATTGAAATTGATATGGATAACGAAATCCATATGGATATCGAAATAGATATGGATACCGAAATCGATAGGGTTATCGAAATCCATACGGATATCGAAATCCATAGGGATATCGAAAACCATAGGGATATCGAAATCGATATGGATACCCAAATCGATATGGATATCGAAATCCATAGGGATATCGAAATCCATATGGATATCGAAATCCAGAGGGATATTGAAATTGTTATGGATAACGAAATCCATATGGATATCCAATTAGATATGGATACCGAAATCGATATGGTTATCGAAATCCATAGGGATATCGAAATCCATAGGGATATCGAAATCGAAATGGATATCGATATAGAAATAATTAGGAATACCGAAATCCATATGGATATCGAAATCCATAGGGATATCGAAAACCATAGGGATATCGAAATCGATATGGATACCCAAATCGATATGGATATCGAAATCCATAGGGATATCGAAATCCATAGGGATATCGAAATCCATATGGATATCGAAATCCAGAGGGATATTGAAATTGATATGGATAACGAAATCCATATGGATATCGAATTAGATATGGATACCGAAATCGATATGGATATCGAAATCCATATGGATATCGAAATCCATATGGATATCGAAATCCATATGGATATCGAAATCCATATGGATATCGAAATCCATATGGATATCGAAATCCATATGGATATCGAAATCCATTGGGATACCGAAATCGATAGGGATATCGAAATCCATAGGGATATCGAAATCCATAGGGATATCGAAATCGAAATGGATATCGATATAGAAATAATTAGGAATACCGAAATCGATATGGATATCGAAATCGATATGGATATCGAAATCCATAGGGATATCGAAATCGAAATGGATATCGATATAGAAATCATTAGAGATATCGAAATCCATATGGATATCGAAATCAATATGGATATCGAAATCCATAGGGATATCGAAATCGATATGGATATTGAAATCGATATGGATATCGAAATCCATAGGGATATCGAAATCCATATGGATATTGAAATCCATTGGGATACCGAAATCGATAGGGATATCGAAATCCATAGGGATATCGAAATCGATATGGATATTGAAATCGAAATGGATATCGAAATCCATAGGGATATCGAAATCCAGAGGGATATCGAAATCGATATGGATATCGAAACCGATATGGATATCGAAACCGATATGGATATCAAAATCCATAGGGATATCGAAATCGAAATGGATATCGATATAGAAATCATTAGAGATATCGAAATCCATATGGATATCGAAATCAATATGGATATCGAAATCCATAGGGATATCGAAATCGATATGGATATTGAAATCGATATGGATATCGAAATCCATAGGGATATCGAAATCCATAGGGATATCGAAATCCATAGGGATATCGAAATCCATAGGGATATTGAAATCCATATGGATATCGAAATCCAGAGGGATATTGAAATTGATATGGATAACGAAATCCATAGGGATATCGAAATCGATATGGATACCGAAATCGATATGGTTATCGAAATCCATATGGATATCGAAATCCATGGGGATACCGAAATCGATATGGATATCGAAATCCATAGGGATATCGAAATCCATAGGGATATCGAAAACCATAGGGATATCGAAATCGATATGGATGCCGAAATGAATATGGATATCGAAATCCATAGGTATATCGAAATCCATAGGGATATCGAAATCGATATGGATATCGAAATCCATAGGGATATCGAAATCAATAGGGATATCGAAATCCAGAGGGATATCGAAATCCATAGGGATATTGAAATCGATATGGATAACACAATACATGGGGATATCGAAATCGATATGGATATCAAAATAAACCATAGGGATATCGAAATCGATATGGATATTGAAATCGATATGGATATCAAAATCGATATGGATATCCAAATCCATAGGGATATCGAAATCGATATGGATACCCAAATCGATATGGATATCGAAATCCATAGGGATATCGAAATCCATAGGGATATCGAAATCCATAGGGATATCGAAATCCATATGGATATTGAAATCCATATGGATATCGAAATCCAGAGGGATATTGAAATTGATATGGATAACGAAATCCATAGGGATATCGAAATCGATATGGATACCGAAATCGATATGGTTATCAAAATCCATATGGATATCAAAAATCCATGGGGATACCGAAATCGGTATGGATATCGAAATCCATAGGGATATCGAAATCCATAGGGATATCGAAAACCATAGGGATATCGAAATCGATACGGATGCCGAAATGAATATGGATATCGAAATCCATAGGTATATCGAAATCCATTGGGATATCGAAATCGATATGGATATCGAAATCCATAGGGATATCGAAATCAATAGGGATATCGAAATCCAGAGGGATATCAAAATCCATAGGGATATTGAAATCGATATGGATAACACAATCCGAGGGGATATCGAAATCGATATGGATATTGAAATCGATATGGATATCATTATATACCATAGGGATATCGAAATCGATATGGATATTTAAATCGATATGGATATCAAAATCGATATGGATATCAAAATCCATAGGGATATCGAAATCGATATGGATACCCAAATCGATATGGATATCGAAATCCATAGGGATATCGAAATCCCTATGGATTTGGATATCCCTATGGATTTCGATAAACCTATGGATTTCGATATCCATATTCATTTCGGCATCCATATCGATTTCGATATCCCTATGGTTTTCGATATCCCTATGGATTTCGATATCCCTATGGATTTCGATATCCATATCGATTTCGGTATCCCCATGGATTTTGATATCCATATGGATTTCGATAACCATATCGATATCGGTATCCATATCGATTTCGATATCCCTATGGATTTCGTTATCCATAAAAATTTCAATATCCCTCTGGATTTCGATATCCATATGGATTTCAAAATCCCTATGGATTTCGATATCCCTATGGATTTCGATATCCCTATAGATTTCGATATCCCTATGGATTTCGATATCCATATCGATTTGGGTATCCATATCGATTTCGATATCCCTATGGATTTGGATATCCATATCGATTTTGATATCCATATCGATTTCAATATCCATATGGATTTCGATATCCCTATGGTATATTTTGATATCCATACCGATTTCGATATCCCCATGGATTGTGTTATCCATATCGATTTCAATATCCCTATGGATTTCGATATCCCTCTGGATTTTGATATCCCTATTGATTTCGATATCCCTATGGATTTCGATATCCATATCGATTTCGATATCCCTATGGATTTCGAAATACCTATGGATTTCGATATCCATATTCATTTCGGCATCCGTATCGATTTCGATATCCCTATGGTTTTCGATATCCCTATGGATTTCGATATCCCTATGGATTTCGATATCCATATCGATTTCGGTATCCCCATGGATTTCGATATCCATATGGATTTCGATAACCATATCGATTTCGGTATCCATATCGATTTCGATATCCCTATGGATTTCGTTATCCATATCAATTTCAATATCCATATGGATTTTGATATCCATATCGGTTTCGATATCCATATCGGTTTCGATATCCATATCGATTTCGATATCCCTCTGGATTTCGATATCCCTATGGATTTCGATATCCATTTCGATTTCAATATCCATATCGATTTCGATATCCCTATGGATTTCGATATCCATATCGATTTCAATATCCATATCGATTTCGATATCCCTATGGATTTCGATATCCATATTGATTTCGATATCCATATGGATTTCGATATCTCTAATGATTTCAATATCGATATCCATTTCGATTTCGATATCCCTATGGATTTCGATATCCATATCGATTTCGATATCCATATCGATTTCGATATCCATATCGATTTCGATATCCATATCGATTTCGGTATTCCTAATTATTTCTATATCGATATCCATTTCGATTTCGATATCCCTATGGATTTCGATATCCCTATGGATTTCGATATCCCTCTAGATTTCGATATAGCTCTGGATTTCGATATCCATATGGATTTCAAAATCCCTATGGATTTCGATATCCCTATGGATTTCGATATCCCTATAGATTTCGATATCCCTATGGATTTCGATATCCATATCGATTTTGATATCCATATCGATTTCAATATCCATATCGATTTTGATATCCCTATGGTATATTTGGATATCCATATCGATTTCGATATCCCCATGGATTGTGTTATCCATATCGATTTCAATATCAATATGGATTTCGATATCCCTTTGGTTTTCGATATCCCTATTGATTTCGATATCCGTATGGATTTCGATATCCGTATGGATTTCGATATCCATATCGATTTCGATATCCCTATGGATTTCGATATACCTATGGATTTCGATATCCATATTCATTTTGGCATCCATATCGATTTCGATATCCCTATGGTTTTCGATATCCCTATGGATTTCGATATCCCTATGGATTTCGATATTCATATCGATTTCGGTATCCCCATGGATTTCGATATCCATATGGATTTCGATAACCATATCGATTTCGGTATCCATATCGATTTCGAGATCCCTCTGGATTTCGACATCCCTATGGATTTTGATATCCATATCGGTTTCGATATCCATATGGGTTTCGATATCCATATCGATTTCGATATCCCTCTGGATTTCGATATCCCTATGGATTTCGATATCCATTTCGATTTCAATATCCATATCGATTTCGATATCCCTATGGATTTCGATATCCCCATCGATTTCGGTATCCCAATGGATTTCGATATCCCTATGGATTTCGATATCCATATCGATTTCAATATCCATATCGATTTCGATATCCCTATGGATTTCGATATCCATATTGATTTCGATATCCATATGGATTTCGATATCTCTAATGATTTCAATATCGATATCCATTTCGATTTCGATATCCCTATGGATTTCGATATCCATATCGATTTCGATATCCATATCGATTTCGGTATTCCTAATTATTTCTATATCGATATCCATTTCGATTTCGATATCCCTATGGATTTCGATATCCCTATCGATTTCGGTATCCCAATGGATTTCAATATCCATATGGATTTCGATATCCATATGGATTTCGATATCCATATGGATTTCGATATCCATATGGATTTCGATATCCATATGGATTTCGATATCCATATCGATTTCGGTATCCATTTCGATTTCAATATCCATATGGATTTCGATATGCCTATGGATATCGAAATCCATATGGATATCGTAATCCATATGGATATCGAAATCCATAGGGATATCGAAATCGATATGGATATTGAAATCGAAATGGATACCGAAATCGATATGGATATCGAAATCCATATGGATATCGAAATCCATATGGATATCGAAATCCATATGGATATCGAAATCCATATGGATATTGAAATCCATTGGGATACCGAAATCGATAGGGATATCGAAATCCATAGGGATATCGAAATCGAAATGGATATCGATATAGAAATAAATACCGAAATCGATATGGATATCGAAATCGATATGGATATCGAAATGGATATCGATATCGAAAATATGGATATCGATATTGAAATCATTAGGGATATCGAAATCCATATGGATATCGAAATCCCAATATGATATCGAAATCCATAGGGATATCGAAATCGATATGGATATTGAAATCGATATGGATATCGAAATCCATAGGGATATCGAAATCCATATGGGATACCGAAATCCATGGGGATATCGAAATCCATAGGGATATCGAAATCGATATGGATATCGAAACGAAATGGATATCGAAATCCATATGGGGATATCGAAATCCATAGGGATATCGAAATCGATATGGATATCGAAACCCATATAGGATATCGAAATCGATATGGATATCAAAATCGATATGGGATATCGAAATCCAGAGGATCGAAATCGATAGGGATATCGAAATCGATATGGATATCGAAATCCATATGGATATCGAAATCCATGGGGATATCGGAAATCGATATGGATATCGAAATCCATAGGGATATCGAAATCACATAAGGATATCGAAAACCATAGGGATATCGAAATCGATATGGATGCCAAAATGAATATGGATATCGAAATCCATAGGTATATCGAAATCCATAGGGATATCGAAATCGATATGGATATCGAAATCCATAGGGATATCGAAATCAATAGGGATATCGAAAACCAAAGGGATATCGAAATCCATAGGGATATTGAAATCGATATGGATAACACAATCCATGGGGATATCGAAATCGATATGGATATCAAAATATACCATAGGGATATCGAAATCGATATGGATATTGAAATCGATATGGATATCAAAATCGATATGGATATCCAAATCCATAGGGATATCGAAATCGATATGGATATCGAAATCCATACTGATATCGAAATCCATAGGGATATCGAAATCCATAGGGATATCGAAATCCATAGGGATATCGAAATCCATAGGGATATCGAAATCCAATAGGGATATCGAAATCCATAGGGATATCGGAAATCGAAATGGATATCGATATAAAATAATTAGGAATACCGAAATCGATATGGATATCGAAATCGATATGGATATCGAAATCGATATGGATATCGAAATCGATATGGATATCGAAATCCATAGGGATATCGAAATCGAAATGGATATCGATATTGAAATCATTAGGGATATCGAAATCCATATGGATATCGAAATCAATATGGATATCGAAATCCATAGGGATATCGAAATCGATATGGATATCGAAATCGATATGGATATCGAAATCCATAGGGATATCGAAATCGATATGGATATTGAAATCGATATCGAAATGGATATCGAAATCCATAGGGATATCGAAATCCAGAGGGATATCGAAATCGATATGGATATCGAAACCGATATGGATATCGAAACCGATATGGATATCAAAATCCATATGGATATTGAAATTGATATGGATAACGAAATCCATAGGGATATCGAAATCGATATGGATACCGAAATCGATATGGTTATCGAAATCCATATGGATATCGAAATCCATGGGGATACCGAAATCGATATGGATATCGAAATCCATAGGGATATCGAAATCCATAGGGATATCGAAAACCATAGGGATATCGAAATCGATATGGATGCCGAAATGAATATGGATATCGAAATCCATAGGTATATCGAAATCCATAGGGATATCGAAATCGATATGGATATCGAAATCCATAGGGATATCGAAATCAATAGGGATATCGAAATCCATAGGGATATCGAAATCCATATGGGGATATTGAAATCGATATGGATAACACAATCCATGGGGATATCGAAATCGATATGGATATCAAAATATACCATAGGGATATCGAAATCGATATGGATATCGAAATCGATATGGATATCAAAATCGATATGGATATCGAAATCCATAGGGATATCGAAATCGATATGGATACCCAAATCGATATGGATATCGAAATCCATAGGGATATCGAAATCCATAGGGATATCGAAATCCATAGGGATATCGAAATCCATAGGGATATTGAAATCCATATGGATATCGAAATCGATATGGATATCGAAATCGAAATGGATACCGAAATCGATATGGATATCGAAATCCATATGGATATCGAAATCCATAGGGATATCGAAATCGATATGGATATTGAAATCGAAATGGATACCGAAATCGATATGGATATCGAAATCCATATGGATATCGAAATCCATATGGATATCGAAATCCATATGGATATCGAAATCCATATGGATATCGAAATCCATATGGATATCGAAATCCATTGGGATACCGAAATCGATAGGGATATCGAAATCCATAGGGATATCGAAATCGAAATGGATATCGATATAGAAATAATTAGGGATACCGAAATCGATATGGATATCGAAATCGATATGGATATCGAAATCCATAGGGATATCGAAATCGAAATGGATATCGATATTGAAATCATTAGAGATATCGAAATCAATATGAAACCATAGGATATCGAAATCCAATATGGATATCGAAATCATCATGGATATCGAAATCGATATGGATATCGAAATCGATATGGATATCGAAATCCATAGGGATATCGAAATCCATTGGGATACCGAAATCGATAGGGATATCGAAATCCATAGGGATATCGAAATCCATAGGATATGGATATTGAAATCGAAATGGATATCGAAATCCATAGGGATATCGAAATCCAGAGGGATATCGAAATCGATATGGATATCGAAACCCATATGGATATCGAAACCGATATGGATATCAAAATCCATATGGATATCGAAATCCAGAGGGATATCGAAATCGATATGGATACCGAAATCGATATGGTTATCGAAATCCATATGGATATCGAAATCCATGGGGATACCGAAATCGATATGGATATCGAAATCCATAGGGATATCGAAATCCATAGGGATATCGAAAACCATAGGGATATCGAAATCGATATGGATGCCAAAATGAATATGGATATCGAAATCCATAGGGATATCGAAATCCATAGGGATATCGAAATCGATATGGATATCGAAATCCATACGGATATCGAAATGAATAGGGATATCGAAAACCATGGGGATATCGAAATCCATATGGATATTGAAATCGATATGGATAACAACAATCCATAGGGATATCGAAATCGATATGGATATCGAAATAACCATAGGGATATCAAAATCGATATGGATATCGAAATCGATATGGATATCAAAATCGATATGGATATCGAAATCCATAGGGATATCGAAATCGATAGGGATATCGAAATCCATAGGGATATCGAAATCGATATGGATATCGAAATCCATATGGATATCGAAATCGAAAATATCGAAACTAGAGAATATCGAAATCCATAGGGATATCGAAATCCATAGGGATATCGAAATCGAAATGGATATCAGAAATCATAAACAAATCATATGGATATCGAAATCATATGGATATCGAAATCCATGATATGGATATCGATATGAAATCGAAATGGATATCGATATCGAAATCCATATGGATATCGAAATCCATATGGATATCGAAATCTATAGGGATATCGAAATCCATAGGATATCGAAATGGATATGGATATCGAAATCCGATATGGATATCGAAATCCATAGGGATATCGAAATCGATATGGATATCGAAATCCATATGGATATCGAAATCCATATGGATATCGAAATCGATATGGATATCGAAAATATCGAAACCGATATGGATATCGAAATCCATAGGGATATCGAAATCGATATGGATATCGAAATCCATACTGATATCGAAATCCATAGGGATATCGAAATCCATAGGGATATCGAAATCGATATGGATACCGAAATCGATATGGTTATCGAAATCCATATGGATATCGAAATCCATGGGGATACCGAAATCAATATGGATATCGAAATCCATAGGGATATCGAAATCCATAGGGATATCGAAAACCATAGGGATATCGAAATCGATATGGATGCCGAAATGAATATGGATATCGAAATCAATAGGTTTATCGAAATCCATAGGGATATCGAAATCGATATGGACATCGAAATCCATAGGGATATCAAATCAATAGGGATATCGAAATCCAGAGGGATATCGAAATCCATAGGGATATTGAAATCGATATGGATAACACAATCCATGGGGATATCGAAATCGATATGGATATTGAAATCGATATGGATATCAAAATATACCATAGGGATATCGAAATCGATATGGATATTGAAATCGATATGGATATCAAAATCGATATGGATATCCAAATCCATAGGGATATCGAAATCGATATGGATATCGAAATCCATACTGATATCGAAATCCATAGGGATATCGAAATCCATAGGGATATCGAAATCGATATGGATACCGAAATCGATATGGTTATCGAAATCCATATGGATATCAAAATCCATGGGGATACCGAAATCGATATGGATATCGAAATCCATAGGGATATCGAAATCCATAGGGATATCGAAATCCATATGGATATCGAAATCGATATGGATATCGAAATCCATATGGGATATCGAAATCCATAGGGATATCGAAACAATCCATAGGGATATCGAAATCCATAGGGATATCGAAATCCATATGGATATCGAAATCCATATGGATATCGAAATCCATATTTGGATATCCATATCGATTTCGAAATCCATATGGATTTCGATATCCATATGGATTTTGATATCCATATCGATTTCGATATCCATATCGATTTCGATATCCCCATGGATTGTCGATATCCATATCGATTTCGATATCCCTATGGATTTCGATATCCATATCGATTTCGATATCCCTATGGATTTCGATATCCCCATGGATTTCGATATCCATATGGATTTCGATATCCATATGGATTTCGATATCCATATGGATTTCGATATCCCTATGGATTTCGATATCCCTATGGATTTCGATATCCATATGGATTTCGATATCCATATGGATTTCGATATCCCTATGGATTTCGATATCCATATGGATTTCGATATCCATATGGATTTCGATATCCATATCGATTTCGATATCCATATGGATTTCGATATCCCTATGGATTTCGATATCCATATCGGATTTCGATATCCATATGGATTTCGATATCCATATCGATTTCGATATCCCATATGGATTTCGATATCCATATCGGATTTCGATATCCATATCGATTTCGATATCCCTATGGATTTCGATATCCATATGGATTTCGATATCCCTATCGATTTCGATATCCATATCGATTTCGATATCCCTATGGATTTCATATTTCGATATCCCTATCGGATTTCGATATCCATATGGATTTCGATATCCATATGGATTTCGATATCCCTATGGATTTCGATATCCCTATGGATTTCGATATCCCTATGGATTTCGATATCCATATCGATTTCGATATCCCTATGGATTTCGATATCCATATCCATATCGATTTCGATAT
>JAEIGH010000523.1:0-34584 GCA_018903575.1 Drosophila saltans | reverse complement strand
TGATTGAGACATGTCTGTCTGTCCGTCCGGTCCGTCCGTCTGTCCGTCTGTCCGTCCGTCCGTATGAACACCTAGATCTCGGAGACTATAAGAGGTAGAGCCACCAAATTTGGTGTGAACATGAGTCTAGTGTGTACACAGATCAAGTTTATTTCAAATTTTTGCCACCCCCACTTTCGCCCCCGCAAATCGGGAAAACAAATAACTAGAGCTGTATTAAAGATATCGTATTCTTACTTGGCACACCTAATTATATACCAAAACTGGACCAGCTCACCAAATTTTGTAGAAATCGGACAATAAACATCGGACATATACCCATATCCGTTTTGTACTGAAATGCCAAGGCGGCATTGGCAAATAAGAAAGAGCGAGATAGCATGCGTTCGCTGCTGCTGCATGTTAAAGGAAAATTTTGAATGAAATGGATAGCTACTTCGAAGGTTTTATTTTTAATGTTGGTACAGGGTATACTCAACGTCGGCAGGGACGACTTGCTTGCTTCATTAGTATTTCGTTCGTATCTGATTTCAACCAAGTAGATGTTTTTATGTTTAGAATTTTTTCAGTATTTATATTGATGATTCAAAAGTTTTGGGTTAAATATTCCGAGTCTTGTCAACTGCATGCCTAATTCTATGTCCTCTATGTATTCTGTGAAATGCTCTAAGTTAAAAACAAGGATATTTAGTTTTTTGTCTGTATCTTGTCTAATGGTGAGGTTGTTTAATATTTCAATGTTTTTGTTGACTGCGTCTATAATGTGGTTGGGCATTATTTGCTATTAAACTGTTAATTTTGTCTTCTAGTTCTTCTTTGTCGTTTTGATCTAAAGTACCAAATAGATATTTATTTACTGTACCTACAAAGTTAATAAGTCCTCTTTTGTTTCTCTTTATTATTCTGATGCCATTCATTTCACGGTTTAATTTCTCAGTAAGGTATTGGATATGCATTACATTTTTATATGGTTCTGTTTGCTCTAACAAGTTGTTGTAGGTGATTTGTACTTTGGTTAAATTTACGGTAAGATAATGAAATTCGTAATCTGAGGGTAGGTCCATAATTCCTGTTTTAAATATAAGATAGCCGTTTGGTGCTTTGATGGGATTAATTTCTATACTTTGTGTATGTGTTAGGGATGCCATTGATAGGAGTAGAAGCAGTAATATTGGAATGTCTGAAATTAGTCAGTATATTTGCTTTGGTGAATTTTCTTTTTTTCTTGAATTTTGATTTGTAGTGTGTAGTTTGTCTTCCTCTGTTTGTTTCAATGAAATATTTGTCGTCAACTTGGGTAATTTCTCCTGTTTTCTTAAATGGTGTAGTAGTTTTACTTCTAACTAACGGGGCTTGCTTGTATTTTGTATTTATATCAAAGTCATTTCTATTTTTATTTAATTTGTCAATTTGATTTACCTTATTAGCTTGAGTGTTATAAAGGGGCGTGCCTGCATAAATGAATATATCTGCGGGTGTTCTATTTGTTGTCAAATGTTTAGTCTTGTGGTTATAAGTATAAAGGATGGTTTCGAACTTAGTTTGTTTATCTTCTATGCTTGATTCTGTATTAATAACTCTTAGTTTCTCATTCACGGTTCTATGAAATCTTTCTATATCAGAAATGCTATTTTTGCTCGTTGTTATACTTATTTTAACGTTTTCGGAGTTAAGCCAATTTTGGAGTGCTATTGTCAATTTGATTTATCTTATTAGCTTGAGTGTTATAAAGGGGCGTGCCTGCATAAATGAATATATCTGCGGGTGTTCTATTTGTTGTCAAATGTTTAGTCTTGTGGTTATAAGTATAAAGGATGGTTTCGAACTTAGTTTGTTTATCTTCTATGCTTGATTCTGTATTAATAACTCTTAGTTTCTCATTCACGGTTCTATGAAATCTTTCTATATCAGAAATGCCATTTTTGCTCGTTGTTATACTTATTTTAACGTTTTCGGAGTTAAGCCAATTTTGGAGTGCTACGCATATAAATGCGGAATCTTTGTCTGCTTTGATTTCTAAGGGTTTTCCCATGTCATTAAAGATTTTAGTGATTGCTCTTTTTGCTTCTAGCCAATCACGACTTTGACCTTCAACTAGAGAGGCAAATTTAGAATATACGTCTATGCATGATAAAAATTGTTGATTGTCAACTAAATAAAAATCCATTACATATTTTTCTCTGGTATTAAATATTTCTGTTGTGGTTTCAAAAGTTAGTTTAGTATTTCTATTTTCTGATTTGGACAAATTGCAAATATCGCATTCATTAATAAAGTTCTGAATTAGTTTTTGGTAATCTGGGTAATAGTATTTTTCTTTGAACCAATTTATAGTTTTAGTGATACCTGGGTAAAGTAATGTTTTATGGTTTTTAAAATAATTTCTGTAAATTCTGCATAAGTGGGTATGTCTTTTAGTTTGGAAGTTGTTCTTAAAGTTTTGGTTCGACTATTGGAACATATAATTTCAACATAAGCTTGTTGGAATATTAAAAAGTCTGCATCGTCATTGAAATAGATCGCGTTATTTTTTGAGCATAAATATTCTTTAATTAGTTCTTTCGCGGAATGATTAGTCATTTCTTTATAAGATATTTTAATTTTTGTTTTGTGAAAAAAAGCGAATAGTTTCGACTTTGTCTTCGTTGCTTTTGAGAAATTCGATTTGATGGTTGTAGAAATTCAGAGGTTTTTCAGAAATAGTTATTAAGTTTTGATTATCTTCCTGAGCACTGTGTATTGTTGCCAGGGAACTACTTGTTTCGTCTCCTAAAAAGTTTTCGTCTCTTTTAACTCTAGAGAGGGCATCGGCCACATAATTTTCTTTTCCGGGTAAATTTTGTTTGTATTGTAAATATATGTTGGATAACCATATGAGTGGTTTGTGATCACTTAGGATCTCGAAATGTCTTCCGAAGAAATAGGGTCTGAAATATTTAGTTGCCCAAACAATTGCTAATAGCTCTTTTTTTTATAGCTGAATAATTGAGTTCATGCTCATTAAGGGTTCTGCTAGCAAAACAGATAGGTTTATGGTCCTGTGAAAGGACAGCGCCTAAGGCTACGTTACTGGCGTCTGAAGTTAAGGAAAAAGGTTTTTGAAATCGGGGGTATCCGAGTATGGGATCATTGGTGATGAGAAGTTTTAATTTCTCAAAGGCTGAAATATAATCTGGGTTATCTTTGTTAATTTTGGATCCTTTCTTTAATCCAAGAGTTAAAGGTTTTGCAATCTTTGCGAAATTAGGAATAAACTTGCGGTAAAATCCGCATAAGCCTAAAAATGATTTGATTTCTTTCGGTGTTTTAGGAACCGGGAATTTTAAAATTGCTGTGATTTTGTCTGGATTTTGTTTAATGCCGTCTGTGGTTATAATGTGACCTAAGAATTCTGTTTCCCTTTTCAAGAATTCGCACTTATCTAATTGTAATTTTAAATTTGCATTGCGTAATTTAGTAAAGACTTTTTGGATTGATGCTAAATGTTCTTCCAATGAAGTGGAGTAAATGATAATATCATCCAAATAAACCAAACAATCTTTGTAGATAAGATCTTCTAGCAAATTATTCATGCATCTTTGGAATGTGGCTGGTGCATTTTTCAAGCCGAATGGCATTCGTGTGATTTCGAAATGCCCATGTTTTGTTGAGATAGCGGTTTTTTCAATAGATTTAGGGTCCATTTGAATTTGATGGAATCCCTTGGCAGGGTCAATGGTTTTAAAATACTGACATTTTCCTAATTTGTCAAGAATTTCATCCATTATGGGTATTGGGTATTTATCGTCAACGGTAATGTCTATTAAACTGCGATAGTCTATGACTAAACGGAACTTTTTTTCTTTGGATGCGTCCTCTTTCTTGGGTACGATCCATATTGGTGAACGATAGAGCGATTCCGATTTTCGGATTATTCCCTGTTGTATCATTTCGTTAATTTGCTTACTAATTTCTTCATCAAAAATTTGGGGATGTTTAAAGGGGTGCGTATATATAGGGTCTTCGTGTTTAGTATACCATTCGTACTAGTAGTACTAGTAAAAGTCAAATTTTCACCTTTCCTGTACTGAATATCGCTAAAGTCGTATAATATTTTTTTTAACTTTTCTCTTTCTTCTGAATTTAAATGATCCGGTCGGAATTCATTATTTTCTTCAATGTTGTTATTTATTTCGTATGCAAATGCATCGTAGTCAAAATCTACAGGGGGATAAGGAATTGATTTTGATGTCTCTTCTTCATTGTTGGTGAACTTAAAATAGAATTTATGATTTGATAATGTTACACTGTTATCATTATAATCAATAAGAGCTTGACTTGCTTTGAGGTATTTTCTGCCTAATAGAATATCATACGTAGTTGAAAAATTATGACAATAAAATTTTTGGGTTGTTTGACATAGCTTGCTGGGTGCAAAGGAAACACTTTTATTAAGCTCAATTACGCCTTTTATCGTCTGAACATTCAATTTTTCTGAGGTTTCGGGGAAATTAAAGAAGTTTTCGTTGATAAGGTTTATTGAAGAACCTGTACCAATGATACATTTAAGAGGTGTGTTGTTTATAGTTAATAAGATATAGGGGTTCCTTCTGTTTGATCTATCTGATGAATTGGTTCCGAGGCTGTCTGATGAAAATTTTCGGACCAGTCCATCCTACTCTGTCCGCTACCTGATGGCCTAATTCGTTTTGTGGGTGCGTTCAATATGCCCGAGTTTGTTTGTTGTGTATGGTTAGTAGTCATGTTTTGATTGGGTCGGAATCTGTTAGTGTCAAAAATGTTATGCCGTTGGTAATTTGGTCGTTGGTAGTATGGTCGTTGGTAGTTTGGTCGTTGGTAGTTTGGTCTAAATTGATTGTTAGGGGGTGTTATATTGGATCTTGGGTGGTGATTAACTGGTTGATAAGGTGTTGGGTTATAATTGGGTTGAGGTACGAACTGATCATAACGTGGTTGAAAAAGTGTAGGGAATCTTTGAGTGTTGTTAGTAGTTTGATTTGGTTTTAAATGATTTCTCAAATGTGGGTTGTTTGTGAGTTGACTTATGCATATCAATAATATCTTCAACTAGGCCCTTTTCTTGTAAGAAACTTTTCAATGCTAGTAAATCTGGGATATTAGTGTTTACGATTCTTAAATATATTTGCATTGGTAATTTTTGTATTAATTTCTCAGAGCTTGACTTTATGAGTCTGTTAAAATATGTTTTTTCGTATGTATCGTTTTCTAATTCTAGCTTACTCGTTAACTTTTGTTTTCTGCGTTCTGCTTCGTCCAGGAATTCTCGGATATTGCCTTTGTAGGGGGTGTTACGGAAATTCTCCAACAGCGTCTCATTGGCTGTCCGCGGTTTAAAATTCATTATCAGCTGGTTTCGTAGGTCGGTCCAGGTAGTTAAGGTTGTTGTTCCCAGGGTACGCATAACTTCACCGCTGATACTGCGATCAATGTACCCAAGCATTACATTTTGTTGACGGGTATCATCAGTAAAATACATGGAGAGTATGTAGTCAATACGATGTATAAAGGTGAACAGTGCATCGGGATTGCCGTTGAATTTTTCAACACTTCCAAGTTGGTGGACAGCTTCCGCCATACTAGATTCGGTGAGTGGTGGATGAACCATTTTATTTATTTTGAAGATTTGTTTTATTATTTGTTCGTTGATTTTTTTTTATATAGAATTTTTCTTTTGTATTTGTTTCTTATTATTTTTTTTTCTTGTGAATTTCTTATTTTTAGATTTGTTGTTTTTTTTTTTTTTTTTTATTTTTGTTTTATTGAATTTTTGCTTTTAAGTTATGTATATCTCGTGTCTTCTGGCACGAAGATTCTTCTGCGGATAAAACAGGTTGTTTAGTGTCTTCTTTAACTTTCTGTTTTATCCTACCGACTGCGCTAATTTTATATTTTTGTTTAACGTTGATTAAAAAAAATGTCTTTATTTAATTTCAACGGAGTTGTTCTTTTTCAAAGGACACTTATATTAACGTGCAGTTAATGCTGAACTAACTGCTTGTGTGTTAAATATAAAAAGGAATCGCGAATCAAAAATGTAAAGGAGAACTAAACTCCAACAGAAGTATTCGCGTATCAAGAACTGAACTGTTCGCGTATCAAGTGTAAGGGAGAACTGAACTGAACTGTTCGCGTATCGAGTGTAAAGAAGAACTAAACTGATGTCTTAAAGTTCTAAGATTATTTATAGGAGATTTTTCGGGGGTGGCGTGATTTTTGGGAGTTGGCTAAAGTGGCCTGATCGATTCTGATTGGTCACTTCGAAAATTTGTTTTGGATAATGATTTCCCACGAAAAGGGTGTAAAGTGATCTTCTTGTTTTGGACGCTGCAGCTGCGCGTATGAGTTAGATGGGGTCATTTGTTTATAATATAAAAAGGGGTCAAGATTTGCTTAGCTTGCATTTTTACGCGTGGGAATTGGATGGGTGAATTGTTTACAACAAAATTAAAGAGGGTCAAGATTTGCTGAGTTAGCATTTTAAAGATGGGGTGAATTGTTTATAATAAAGTAATAAGAGTGGTATTATATGGGGAGGCGGATATATTACTATATATATGTATATATATATATGTGTATATATGTGTATGTGTATATATATGTATGTGTGTGTGTGTGTGTGTTACATATATGTACATGTATATAAATAAATATAATAATGTTTAAAATATTGCAGAATTTAGAAGCACTCACGACGACAAATCACGTCAACATAAATGCCAAGAAAATCTACATTCCAAGCAGCGACAAAAAGAACGTCTGCCAGGCGAAAGGCAAGACTCATTTGTAAAGATCCCGTTCATTCACCCAACGAAGTAGCAATGGATTCTGGAAACGCCTCAGTGTCACTTCCCAGAACTATATCGACTCCAAACGTTACGCCTACAATAAGCAGCATGGCCAACAACCCAATATCTTTGAATCCAACTGACATCCTTGCTTTTATTAAGGAGCTACCTACTTTTGATGGCATCCCTAATAAACTGCAAGACTTCATTGTCAATGTGGAAGAAGTCATCGCATTGATCAGAGGAACTGACCAGACACCATACAGCTCCCTTCTGTTAAGAGCCATCAGGAATAAAATCGTAGGTAGAGCTAATGACGCCTTAAAACTACCCAATACTGCACTCATCTGGGATGACATCAAGACTAATCTCATCCAACATTATGGTAGCAAGAAAAGCGAAGCTAAGCTTATTCGCGATTTACAAAACTTTCCCGATAGCTTGTCATTAGGTCAACTATTTTATAGTATTTTGAAAATAAGATCACAATTGACAGACGTTTTACAAAACACAAACCAAAACTCAACGGACAAATCAAAATTATATGACGAGATATGCTTAAATACCTTTTTAATTAATCTTCAAGAACCCCTTAAAACTTTAATAAAATCAAAAAATCCACAAAATATCAAGGAAGCCTATGAACATTGCCGTGTCGAAAAGACCTTCTATTCGCAAAAACCAAATACTAGCCAGAATTTTCGAGCACAGGTAACACCATACTCACGCCCCCAAAATATAAGAAATCAAGCAAACAACAACCCCTATTCTAACAATAGAAGCCAGTTATATAGAAATAATTCAACCATTTCTCAGCCTAACATTAACAATCAGGCTAATAATAACTACCATAATAGAAATTCAACTGTAAATCCTTTCTATTCAACAGTCCCAACTAGGAACCAATTACACAATATCAATGAGCAGCAATCTTCAACTGAACTTTGTAATATTAATGACGCTGGAAATTTTTTCGAAACTGCCTCCGAGAACCAACAGGGTACTTAGCAAAAAAATCACACGGGTCGACACTCCCTTTTATATGGATTAATTCCATTACAACTCAACCCATAAAATTTTTAATAGATACAGTTTCCGCAAATTCATTTGTAAGTCCAACCATAGTGAGCAATGTCGATCGCAAAACTCTTGATAGCCCTATAACTGTACAGTCAGTGTAGAAACTCAGTAGAAACTCCGAAATCATATTTAAAAATTTGTTTACAAGACAACCCAGTAACTGAAGTACATATTATCCCAGCTTCTTCAAAGTCTTTAATAACCCTTCCGGTCCGGATGAAGAACGGTAATTTCTACTCTCAACAGACAATGTATAATAAGCACTTAGAGATTTCAGAAGGACTATACAATTCAGTTAACGGATATAGCAAGATGGTAATCACAAATAATTCACTCGAAGATCAGCAATTATATTTAGAACAGCCATTAGAAACCATCCCCTATGATCAAAATGACTATATTGAAATATACAACATAGATTCTGACAATCAAAGTCTTCCACATGTCCACAAATACGTTACCAAATTAAAAACCGATCACCTAAACTCCGAGGAAAAAATTGCATTATTTCAACTCTGTAGCAAGTATACAGACCTTTTTTATGACGACAATAAAAAACTAACATTTACCAGCGATGTTAAACATTATATACGCACAACTGACGACACGCCAATCTTTGTTAAATCATATCGATACCCCTACGCTTTAAAGAAAGAAGTAAAAGACCAAATAGACTCAATGCTAAAGCAAAACATAATTAAAAACAGTTATTCGCCTTGGAGCGCCCCTGTTTGGGTAGTTTCAAAAAAATCGAACTCCCCCGAAACGCAGAAATGGAGATTAGTCTTAGATTATCGTAAACTCAACGAAAAAACAATTTCAAACCGTTACCCAATTCCAAATATAAATGAGATTTAAGATCAACTTGGTAAATCTAACTACTTGTCAACTCTTGATTTAGCTAGTGGATTTCACCAAATTGAAATGAACCAAGCAGATAGGAGCAAAACAGCTTTTACAGTCGAAGTTGGCCACTTTGAATTCATCCGTATGCCGTTCGGGTTAAAGAATGCACCTGCGACGTTCCAAAGAGTAATGGACCATGTCCTTGGAGATCTAGTAGGTTCCATTTGTTTAGTATACCTAGATGATATTATAATTTTTTCACTATCTCTGCAAAAAAACCTGATTGATATAAGACAAGTATTTGATAGACTCAGATCCGCTAATCTTAAGCTACAAATCGCAAAATCTGACTTCCTTCGGAGAGAGGTTAATTTTCTTGGTCATATTGTAACTCAAGATGGGGTCAAACCTAACCCAAATAAGATTAAACCCATTCAGGAGTTCCCTATCCCAAAAAATAAGAGACAAATCAAATCATTTCTTGGTCTCCTTGGTTATTATAAAAAATTTACTAAAGACTTTGCCTGCATAACAAAGCCATTAACACAACAATTAAAAGGTACAAAAGCAGTAACGATTGATGAAGAATACTGTAAAGCTTTTGAATTCTGTAAGAAATTACTTTGTAATAATCCAATATTGACCTACCCAAACTTTAAAGAACCCTTTATATTAACTACTGATGCAAGCAATTATGCCATCGGCGCTGTTTTATCCCAAAAATTATCTGGAAGTGACAAACCTATTTCTTACGCAAGTCGCACATTATCTGATGAAGAAACCCGTTATTCAGCTACAGAAAAAGAAATGCTTGCAGTCCATTGGGCAGTAAAACACTTCAGGCCCTACTTATTCGGGAAAAAATTTATTTTAGTTTTTGACCACAAACCATTAACATGGAACACAGGACCATTTTCCACCAACGACAAGGTCACCCGTTGGAAACTACAATTACTAGAATACGAATACGAATTTCAATACAAAAAAGGCTCTCAGAACGTAGTTGCAGATGCACTGAGTCGTATCCGTCCCGAAGCAAATATTAGCGTTAATAATATAGATGTCGAAAATTTTTCAACTAACAAAGTAACATCTTCTCTGTATAATCTTTCAACAAGCATAATAATTGTCGAAAAACCACTTAACGATTTTAATTTGCAGATTGTTTTAGCTGAAGGTTCTCCTGCTTCTTACCAGGTTTCTACTCCCTTTAAGAATAAATTAAGGCGAACAATCACAGAACCCAGACTTAGCTCGGATACTGTACTAGACATTCTAAAAAAAATTTTAAAGCCTAACAGGACATCACCAATTTACACATCAGACAGTATTTTTCAAATAGACCTAGATATGTTTTCTAAACATTTTTCTCACAATAAATTATTTAAATTGTTTAGGTGTACAACTCTTTTAAATGATATCACTAAAACAACCGATCAAGAAAAAATAATCAATGATTATCACAATAATAACAATCACGGGGTATTGATGAAACATTAACGCACCTTAAAAGAAAAGTCTACTTTCCACATATGAAAAGCAAAATAGCGCAAATAATAAAGGGTTGTGAAATTTGCCTCACACTTAAATACGATAGACAGCCGCAGAAACCACCTTTTGAAGTACCAGAAACTCGTTGCAAACCAATGGACATAGTCCATATAGACATATACACGATAAACAAAAACTATAATCTTACACTAATAGATAAGTTTTCAAAATTTGCGTGTGCCTACCCTATACCAACAGGACCTGCATAAACGTCGTTTCCGCCATGAAAAATTTTTTCAGTCTTTTTGGAATACCTAAAAAAATAGTTTATGACCAGTTTTTTTCTGGCAGTATATTTAAAGATTTCTGTAATCAATACGATATCCAATGTCATATTACTTCCTTCCAGCAGTCATCCAGCAGCTCTCCAGTAGAACGATTACACTCGACACTTACTGAAACCTATAGAATAATCATAGAATTAAAAAAGAAAAATAAGCAGATTAACAAACACGAAGAAACTCTTTCGGAAACACTTCTCACATACAATAACGCTATACATTCATCTACAAAATACACACCTTTTGATTTTTTGATTTTGATATTTGAACAAACAATTAAATACGACACTAATCATGAATATTTACAAAAATTAAATTTTCTTCAATCAAAATTATACCAAGAGATAAAAGAGATTTTACATAAAAATACTAAAAGCGAACTTGATAAACTCAATGAAGCTAATGATAGCATATTTCGAAAAGAAATCCGTAGAAATAAGTTAACGCCAAGATTTTCTAAACATAAAGTCTTACGAGATAATGGTAACACACTTGTCACCACACGCTTACAAAAAATCCATAAATCTAAAATAAGGCGAACAACAAAATAATAATTAGTATAATCTTTGCTTTCAACATATGTAATTCATTGTACCCAAACGCATTGTAAACAAAATATATAGCATATGTTTTCACCATGTAAAAAAAAAAAAAAAATTTTTGAGGAAAATGCTACCAAAACAACTCGGAAAAATTACCTTTTCAGCATACCATTATATCCTTTTGTGTTGCGTTGGAATCACAAATGGACAATTACGGACCGATGAACAAGCCCAAGTCACACAAGGAAAATCAGCGGTACCCACCCTGACACCCCATTCTAAACGCATTTGCTTCATTTTGGGGAGGGAGGAGTTACCAACCCAAAACCCTGGTCACTAAACTTTGGAGACGAGACCCAGGAAAGAAGACCTGGGAGCGACTCTTTCCTGTTCCCAGCAAGCATCACATATACATAAAACATGCATACACACATGCATTAATTTCGATTGTATCAGACACACAAAGACATACAAAAATGTAGACACTAAAAACCATTCTTAATAAAACTCACTTCTGTTTTAACGTTTGAATCGAACAGACGTTTGAGTTACTCTGGCAAAAATTAAATATACATATACACATCTCACACACACCCTCATTTCAAACCATCTAGCTCCCGATGGTAATTTACGCGCAGGACTGAAACGCACTTATACAAATTTATCTCAGGATTTCTTGGACTATTCGCAGTCGCCTTTTTATCTGCCACTGGTTTATTCAATATCATTTCTTCATACGGTCGTCCAAGAACGCCGTAAATTTGGGTCCCTAGGGTGGAATATTCCTTATGAGTTTAATTCATCAGATTGGTATGGAAGTTCTCTCTTTGTTCAGAATCACTTGGACGATCTAGAACAAAAAAAAGGAATAAGTTGGGTTAGACTTCGTTATATGTTAGGGGAATTACAATACGGAGGTCGTGTTATGGACGAATACAATAAACGGTTGCTTAACACTTTCACGCGTGTTTGGTTTCACGACAGTATTTTCGACGATACTTTCTAGTTTTTCAAAGGATATAAGGTTTATAGCTATAAAGAGCAGCGGGCATATTTAAGCGCTATTGATGAAATGGTAAACGTGAATCTACCGCAAGTGTACGGATTCCATTCCAATGCTGATATAACCTATCAGACGATACAATGCGTAATATTCTGGAAGAAAAAATGTCGATTCAAGCAAAAGGTAAGTGGTGAAAAAATAGTTATATATTTTTATGCTAATGAACATCACAACAGAATCTTCTTCTGGTGCTGGGGAGACAAGAGAGGACCGTGTGGCAAGACAGATGAGGGAGATGTTAACTAATGTTACAAGCACTATTAACACAAATTTTGTAATAAATAAAAATTGTTTAAATTTTAGATAATAGTATTTGTTCGAACCACCTTTAAAGATATATTACTGACTGTTGAAGGAACAATTATAATGAGTGAAACTTTGCGAGATGCAGTGGACAACGTATTTATGGCTCGGATACCCACTGTGTTTAAACGCGGAAGTTGGGTGTCATCCAGTTTGCGTTTTTGGTTTACTGAACTTGTTGAGCGGCACACACAATTTTAAATTTGGTGTTTTGAATCCCGTCCGGTAGTTTGTTGGATGTCCGTCTTTTCCAATCCACTGGGATTTCTAACAGCAATGCGTCAAGAAGTAGCTCAAGCACATCGGGGCGGGGGTTTTTTTCTTCATTTTGCTGCTGCAGCTGTTAGTATTGGTATCGCTTCTTTATTGGGATACATCTTCCTTCCTTCTCCAGATTTGCGCATCAGCATCATATATACATATTTTTCAACACATAAACATCAGAGTAGCATGTTTATATAAGGCATGGCAACATCTTGGATGATCCAAGCAATGAATAATGCATATACTACGGCTATAGCAGGCTCACTGGCATAAAGTTTGTAAGCACTTACCTTATAGTTTGGGTATACTGTGACGAAGCGTCGGTCTGACGCTTCGACACAATATCAAAAAATCTTCTTTATTTCCTAAGGGATAGGAAACAATAATATCGGTTAAATCGCTAAGTTTCGTGGCAAGTCATACCCACTGGGTGCCGATCCAAAGGAATGGAGGAGTTACTACCTCGCCATCTGATCAAGCAAGTGACACCACGCCAAGAGAGGAAATTCTTTGCGAAGCCGCTTACCGGTCGTATTTGACACAATATCATTATATCTTCTTTATCTCCTAATGGATAGGAAATACTAATATCGCTTAACATATCTAAATACTCTGACTTGTTTATTAATATAGTAACTAGTTTTCCCATCTCTAGGGACATTCGCATACATATCAATTAGTTTTTCCTCCTCTAGGTATACAAATTATAAAAGATAAGTCTTTTCCACGAAGCTAGCCGGGCGGATCATCACTATACGTATGACTAACGTTGGGAGTTGACTTCATCAATACCCCGTGATTGTTATTATTGTGATAATCTTTGATTATTTTTTCTTGATCGGTTGTTTTAGTGATATCATTTAAAAGAGTTGTACACCTAAACAATTTAAATAATTTATTGTGAGAAAAATGTTTAGAAAACATATCTAGGTCTATTTGAAAAATACTGTCTGATGTGTAAATTGGTGATGTCCTGTTAGGCTTTAAAATTTTTTTTAGAATGTCTAGTACAGTATCCGAGCTAAGTCTGGGTTCTGTGATTGTTCGCCTTAATTTGTTCTAAAAGGGAGTAGAAACCTGGTAAGAAGCAGGAGAACCTTCAGCTAAAACAATCTGCAAATTAAAATCGATAAGTGGTTTTTCGACAATTATTATGCTTGTTGAAAGATTATACAGAGAAGATGTTACTTTGTTAGTTGAAAAATTTTCGACATCTATATTATTAACGCTAATATTTGCTTCGGGACGGATACGACTTAGTGCATCTGCAACTACGTTCTTCTGGACGTTGACGCGTACAATGCGCAGTACGTTCAAGTGGTCCAAGCGACACCAGGACAAAGCCTGTTACGCGCGAACCCTATCAGACAGCATGCTAAAACGAAGTCGCGTGGACAACGGACGACAACTAAAATAATAATTAAGACTAACTACTAGATAGATAACTTAAAATAGTAGTTTTTAGAATAGTTATAGAGAACTCTGATCCGATTACAGAATAAAGGTGGTTGTAGTCGGAACAGAGAACTCGGAAAGGTTCATGCAAAGAATAGTTAGAAGTACAGCGTGTTAAAGTTAAAGGGACATAATTTCGGGTTAGTCTACAAGGTACAGATAGAATGACCTGATTAAGTAAATTAGGACAATCTATTTGTCCATTTAGAAGCTTATTAATAAACAAAGTACCAAGCATTACTCTACGATTAAGTAAGGAGGGAAGGTTAATTAGAAGAAGTCTTTTAGAATAAGAGGGCAAGTTAACATTTCGATCCCAGTTTAAACCACGAAGAGCAAAAATTAGAAACTGTTTTTGAACAGATTCAATTTTAACTTGGTGTGATCCATATTGTGGAGACCAAACACATGATCCATACTCCAAAATGGGGCGGACCAGTGAAATAAAAAGAGTTTTGGTTGTGTAAGGATCGTCAAACTCTTTCGACCATCGCTTAACGAAGCCAAGACAACTCATGGCTTTATTGACAGTGATATTAATATGACGAGTAAAATTTAATTTGTGGTCCATGAGTAAACCCAAATCATTAATCTCGTTCAAACGTTCAAGTGGGGTATTATTGAGATAATACACCACTAATTGAAAAGAGGATCTATGAAATGACATGACATTACATTTTGAAACATTAAGGTTTAATAAGTTAATTTCACACCAAGTTTGAAAGTTATTAAGATCGACTTGAAGCAGACGTGGAGAGCTTAAGTCTTTAACCCTCTAAGACTACTTTCTAAAGTAAAGGCAGAAGTTAATTCGAATATTTTTTTTTAAGTAAATAGGGGCTGCTGAGCTTAAATATGAACTCAGAAAAAAATATAGAAGCTTTCGTTTACCTGGAAGGTGAGAAAACGTAAATAAGTGCCTCAAGGCACGCTTGGGGCTTTGAGGGTAAAAAAGAAGTTTCCAAATAAATTGAATTTTTTTTAATTTTTGTTTGATTTTATTTGATTAAATAATTTTATTTGTTGCTATGATACTCAGCAAAACAATTTTTGTTGGCCGAGCAGCATAAATGCAGTTTGCATTTTGTGCAAATGCACTGCGTTTGGGAAGTTTTGCAGTGCTTGCAGCTTCTTTTTCCCGTAATGCGATCCAACCACTCTGGAAAATGATTGAAATGGTCAAACCTCAAGTCCTTTATTGGGCGATTTGATTTTTGGCCTTGCTTGAGTTGTGGCTGCAATGGTCGCCGAGAAATTGGCGACAGCAAAGTCTGTGATGGCGACCGACCTGATCGCTCAGACAAAGATGAGGATGGTGAAGGTAAATTGTTCTTCATGAATGGACGACCTGGCAAGTTTTTTGACTGGTAGCCCACTAGACCCGCAGCAATCGATTCTCGGAAATCCGGAAGTTCAATGAATTTCTCGCTGCTCATGGTTTCCTTTTTGGATTCGTCTATATAGGATGTAGGCGTTTGTTGTCGCCATATCTACTAAATGGTAGAAAATTCGGGTTGCAGCATCCTGAGTTTTACTTCTTATATGGTATCGGCCCATAAGCCCATCCATCAGATCCACGCCTCCCATATGAGCGTTATATTCCCGTATAACTTGTGGGCAGTCAATTTCTACATTGCGCTTCGACTTTCTGTCGTAACGAGCTGCCTTTGGTGTTCCTCCTTGAGTATTTGAACTTATAAACGGCTTAACGCCCACATAGGTTGATAATAAGCGAACGGCCTTGTTGTCTTTCCACAGTACGTTACTAACTTCCACTCCATATGAGGAACCCACGTACTCAACTGAAAAACCTTTTGGCTTTTCCTTGATGGCACTATCGTTTGGGAGCTTGCAGTTTGGTATCCGATTTACCCGAGCTGCCTTTGGTGTTCCTCCTTGAGTATTTGAACTTATAAACGGCTTAACGCCCACATAGGTTGATAATAAGCGAACGGCCTTGTTGTCTTTCCACAGTACGTTACTAACTTCCACTCCATATGAGGAACCCACGTACTCAACTGAAAAACCTTTTGGCTTTTCCTTGATGGCACTATCGTTTGGGAGCTTGCAGTTTGGTATCCGATTTACCCGAACCGTTCCCAAACTATAAATCCCTTTTGCCCGAAGGTATACCATCAAAGGCAGCGATGTGTAAAAATTGTCAAAATATATTATATGATGTTTGAAACTTTAAACAGTTTTCGTCAAGCGTACAACTATGTTGGCTGACGCACCGATATCAGGGTAACCAGGTAATATCGCATTATCACCTGCGCCGCTATATACTTCAAATCGGTAGGCATATCCAAAAAGAATCACATAGGACAAATAATTTAATACCCCACTTGTGTGGTTTATTGGGCATGTATTGCCGCAAATGGTGCTTCATTTTTTGTGCTGCACATTTGTTCGTCAACGCATAATCGAGCTTGCTTAGGCACGGAGTCAAATCTTTCATTCAAAATGTCAATAACTCTTCGCGTGCGAAATAGTGGATCGTAGCCAGGCTCACCCTTTTTGATTCGCTTACTCTCGTCGCACAATGAGAAGTATTTCTTAATTGCTTCAAATTTGCTACGGGTCATACAGGTTTGTATGGGTGCAAATGCGTTTTGCCCCCAGTAACTTTTCAAATTAGGGTAGCGATATATAGACATGTAAATTAAAATTCCTATATAGTGATGAATATCTTCCGAGGTTATCTTAAACTTGTTGGCAATATTGTCCTTTAAGGCTGCGCGCATTGTTTCCTCGACGATCAAACTTATAATGTCCAAGTTTAAAAAATAACAAAATAGTTGAAACGGAGTTTTCAGATCAGTTATTTTGGGTGGCAACGAAGAGTCGCCTTGAAAAGCAACATTGTTTATGTGCAATTGCATAGATTGCTGCTTTACTAGGTTCCTTTATAATTGATTCGATACCTATTCATAAATAAATTAATGAGTTGTACTACAAATCAAAGTAATGATTTGCTTACCAAGCCCATTAAAGCCACCAGAAGACGGTAAAGATACAGGTGTTGCTCCTTCAATAACTGGCAATGGTGATCGAGGCCTCTTACGAGTTTTTCGGGAAGGCTCATGGCTCTGCACAGTATTTTCATTGTTTTCAATATTACTGCACATTAAGGATACAGTAGAGACATCTTCTAATGCAGTGTTAAGTGCCTCCGCCACGTCTTCATCCTCGTCGTCACTCGAAATACTCGACATGTCCACATCCGACGGGACTGATTCGAACAACTCCAGCAGTTGTTCATCCGTCAAATCAGACCATTTAAACCGAGCTCTCAAAGCCATTATTCAATCTCTATTAAAAAAATTCAACAATAAATAAAAAATCACACACAAATCACACAAGAAGTACAAGCAGTTGTGAAATAGCTGCTAGCAACAAATTATGCCGTGGAGCCCCAAGAGTGCCTCAAGGCAGTTATCACTTTTACGATGCTACAAAGCAGAACTTTAACATATTCGCACATATTAAACTTTATTTAAATAGTACATTAACTTACCTTTGACGAAAAAAAATATTGAGTTCAATTGGTTGTATAAATTCACTTTTATCAACACAGCAAAAGACAATGTGCATCAGCTGAAATTTTTGGCGCGAAGTAACACATGATTCGATAATATGTTTATCAAAAGCACCGATAAAAGTTTCCGAGCGCTTTACAACATTGGCAGTGCTTTTAGGCACTTATTTTTATAAGTTCAACAATTTTTAAATTAACTAAAAGCTCTTAGTTATTTTTTTAAAATTAAAAATAAAATACGTGCCTAGAGGCACTCTTACGTCCTAGAGGGTTAAAACTAATGCAAAGTTTAACATCATCAGCGTACATAAGCACGCGAGAGTGAGTTACAACTGACGGAAGGTCATTAATGAAGAGCGTAAAAAGCAGTGGTCCCAGATGGCTACCTTGTGGCACCCCCGAGGTCACATTGATGGTCTTCGAAAGATTAGTTTTAAATAAAACTTTTTGTGTACGGTTATTAAGATATGGAGAAATCCAATTAAGCAAAAGACTTGGAATCCCAAGTTCGTTCAGCTTGAACAAAAGCAGTGTATGATTGACAGAATCAAAAGCCTTACTGAAGTCAGTATAAATGACATCTGTTTGCATTGCATTCCTGAATCCTTCGATCGCTAAAGAAGTAAACTCTAAAAGGTTAGTGGTAGTAGATCTATGTTTTATAAACCCATGTTGCGAAGATGAAAGAATAGAACTACAGAAATGTTGCAGTTGAGAAGTTATAATTTTCTCAAATGCCTTCGGAATAGCAGACAATTTGGAAATACCCCTATAATTAGAAGCTACGGATTTATTACCCTTTTTATGCAAAGGAATAATAAAAGATTCTTTCCAAATGGTTGGAAAAGAGGAAGTTTCAACGGACAAAGTAAATAACTCGATGATCTTTGGAGGAATAGGTCGTTTTGAAAAAATCAGCAAACTTATCGGCAATGGCCTGATCATCGTTTGCTTTATTATTTGCAAAACATAAATAGGACGGCTGCACTGCCACCTTTCGTTTGGCGTTAACGAAGTTATAAAATTGCTTAGGATCACGGGAGAACTGAAGTTTACAACGCCTAATGTAATCCTTATAGCATAGTGTATTAAGCACTGAAAAATTCGATCGAGCAACAGCATAAAGAGAGAAACCAGACGGTCGACCCGATTTTTAAACTTTCTATAATATCTAGACTTTACATTTTTCAAATTAGTTAACTCACGTGTAAACCATGGCGGTTTGTTAGACAATACATGGGTCACACGTGGAACACAAGCATCAAAAAGTGAAAACATAGTATTATAGAAAAAACAAATGGCAGCATTCATATCATTACAGGAGTACAGATAAGACCACTTTGTGGCAAGAATTAGCTCATTGAGCTTGAAAAAGTTAGTTTTACGAAAGCAACGGGTACGAGACGTTGAACTGGTACCAGCATTTAGTCAATTCCAAAGTTGGATGGAAACTGTCTTCGGAAACGACTAAGGGATCAATCCTCGAAATAGTACAGTTAGAAGAATCTAACATAAATATAAGATCTAGTGATCTCTCATTTTTGTTACGCACAGGATTAACTTGGGTTAAGGATAACTCAAGGAGACCGTCAACAAAGCAATGTGAGGAGGAGGGCATCAACAAGGAAGACTCACCTGATGGAAGCCACGAAACGTCAGGTAGATTAAAATCTCCCAGAACGATAAATATGTCTGCATCCGAAAGAAGTGAAGAGACAAAGCGAATAGCTTCTAAATGGCTAGCATATACCGTCATGTCAGAACTCGGTGGAATATACGAGCAAGTTAGAAATACAGAATATGATTTCAAACAAATTTTGACACTAACAAATTCAATGTCAAGAACGGCAGGTGGCAGAACTATTTCTGAAGGAAGAGATGAATTTACGGCAATCAAAACTCCACCACCATTTTTGGAGATTCGATCGCATCTATAGGTTGAAAAAATTGTGGGAAAAACAGAGGCATCAGAAATGTCTGGCTTTAACCACGTTTCAGTAAAGACCAAGATATGAAAGTCAAAAGATAGACTATCTACAAAAAGCTTAGAAAGTTTAGATTTTAGTCCTCTAACATTCTGATGAGGGACGGAATTAGTTTTTTGACCCTCCAGCTACTGACAAGCCAGAGGGTAGGGAAGGATTAGTTGTGTTAGGCAGACGAATCGGAGGCCGATTTTTCGTTTTCTTAGCCGTATACTCCTTTATAACTAAATGTTCCGGCCAAAAATCTTTGTGACAAATTTGGTCAAAGACATTTGGTGGGACACTTATTTTAAATGACGAAATATCACGGGTGTATGAAAACCTAAACTTTTCCACCACAATGTTTGGCGCCACGACTTTTGCCCGGATATGGGCTATGACATCATCTGATGTAGTATTGGGGTCGAGCCGCGAAACAAAGATTTGCTTTTTTGGTGGAATGGCTACAAGAGATCTCAATGCGCCAGTCGCAACCGCAGCAACAGCATTTTGCACTGGAACTGCTGAGGCAGATGACGCTTTGAGAGCTCTTCTTGTTAAAATTTTATTTGGAATATCCCTGGGAGAGGATATTCGTTCGGACACATCGGAAACTACAACCGATATCGAGTCAGCTTGCGGGGCACTATTACCAGGGGAAATGTCAATCGTCCCCGCAACTGCAGTCACTGCCGGACTCCTAAACGATATCAGTTGCTGACCATTTGGAGTTATGGGGTCGTTCGACGATGCCGGAACCGACAGAAACAGAGATGCCGGCGGATCGGGAGAGAAATCCCGTGGGATAGTCTTCTTCCGCTTCGGTGATTCGTTCAATAGTTTATAACTATTAAACTGAGTTTCCAGAGACGAAAACTCATCACGAAGTATCAGAAAGCCAGCCGACAGGGACTTAAAGCCCTCTCTCGTCCGCCGCATAAATAGACGCATATCCATTTCTACGTCCCGGCACGCTTCACAACTCCATTTTAGTCCCCCGCCGTTACCAATACTATCCTTTACTTTGGCTGTGTAACCCGCGCATTTGACATGCATAATGTTATCACACAGCCAGCACAAAAGATAGTCGTCTTGGACTTTTTGGGGATGAGGGCACTTTTTGGAAGAGCAGACAACCATTGTAAATTTAATTGTTTATTATTATTTTTACTGATAAGAAAAAATAAATAATAAATGGCAAAAAATTAAAAAAGAAATTTAAAAATGAAGCAAGCAAGTCGTCCCTGCCGACATTGAGCCCTGTACCTACCAGTTATTATATTAAATAAAGTCAAACACCCTCGAAATAGCGATTAATTTCATAAAAAATTTCTTTAACATGCCGCATCAGCGAACGCATGCTATCTCGCTCACTCTTTCCAGCTAGTGTCGCCTTGGCAATTCAGTTCAAAATGCACATTCGTATTTCTCCGATATTCATTGTCCGATTTCGACTAAAATTGGTCAGATGATGCATATTAGCCACATTATTAGGTGTGCCAAACAAGAATGTGATTCCTTAAAAACTGCTCTAATAATTAGTTTTTTTCTGAATTGCGGGGGCGGAAGTGGGCGTGGCCAAAATTTTAAACTTTCATGATTTGCGTAGTCACTAGACAAATGATCGAACAACCTCAAAATCGCAATCAATTCAAAACAAAGTTCTCTTTTACATGCAGCAGCAGCGAGCGCATGCTATCTCGCTCTTTCTTATCTGCCAATGCCGCCTTGGCATTTCAGTACAAAACGGATATAGGCATATCTCCGATGTTTATTGTCCGATTTCAACAAAATTTGGTCAGCTGGTCCAGTTTTGGCATATATTTAGGTGTGCCAAGTAAGAATACGATACCTCGAAAGCAGCCCTAGTTATCGTTTTTTTTTAATTGCGGGGGCGGAAGTGGGCGTGGCTAAAATTTGAAACAAACTTGACCTGTGTAGACACTAGACGGATGTTCACACTAAATTTGGTAGCTCTAGTTATTATAGTCTCCGAGATCTAGGTGTTCATACGGACAGACGGACGGACAGACGGACAGACGAACAGACGGACATGTCTCAATCGACTCGGCTGGTGATGCTGATCAAGAATATATATACTTTATGGGGTCGGAAACGCTTCCTTCTGCCTGTTACATACATTTTAGCGACTTTAATATACCCTTTTACCCTATGGGTACAGGGTATAAAAATTATCAATGTATACGAACCAAGAAGTAGCACAAGTGTTAAAGTTTTAATTTTAGAAGAAAAAACTAAAGAGAAATTAAGAGAGTTAGTAATAACACACAACAACAAAGACTGAAACAATCGCGAGAGTAACGGTCGCGATCGCGGGCAATGTAAAAACGCGAGAGCAAGCACTACACAAACAACAACACTAATGTGTATGCGAGAGCGCGAATGCAAGAAAAGAGATCAAAAAACACAAAGTCAAAGACTATGAAAGCAAAACAACAAAACTGTAAGTTTTGTTATTAAGTGAAACAATAAGTAATAATAGCTTTGAATAAATGTTTAAGAACAAGTTACAATAAGCTATTCGCGTAATAAGTAATTTCGGCACAGATTCCGCGGAAAATAATTTTTATTTGCGGGATTAAATAAAAAGGTTGGATAAAAGCGAGAGCGCAAAAAAACACGACCGACTTCGTTGAAGTGAAGAAATCTGAGAGCCTTTTTTGTATTAAAATTCGTATTTGTATTCTAGTAATTGTAGTTTCCAACGGGCGACCTTGTCGTTGGTGGAAAATGGTCCTGTGTTCCATGTTAATGGTTTGTGGTCAAAAACTAAAATAAATCTTTTCCCGAATAAGTAGGGCCTGAAGTGTTTTACTGCCCAATGGACTGCAAGCATTTCTTTTTCTGTAGCTGAATAACGGGTTTCTTTATCAGATAATGTGCGACTTGCGTAAGAAATAGGTTTGTCACTTCCAGATAATTTTTGGGATAAAACAGCGCCGATGGCATAATTGCTTGCATCAGTAGTTAATATAAAGGGTTCTTTAAAGTTTGGGTAGGTCAATATTGGATTATTACAAAGTAATGTCTTACAGAATTCAAAAGCTTTACAGTATTCTTCATCAATCGTTACTGCTTTTGTACCTTTTAATTGTTGTGTTAATGGCTTTGTTATGCGGGCAAAGTCTTTAATAAATTTTCTATAATAACCAAGGAGACCAAGAAATGATTTGATTTGTCTCTTATTTTTTGGGATAGGGAACTCCTGAATGGATTTAATCTTATTTGGGTTAGGTTTGACCCCATCTTGAGTTACAATATGACCAAGAAAATTAACCTCTCTCCGAAGGAAGTCAGATTTTGCGATTTGTAGCTTAAGATTAGCGGATCTGAGTCTATCAAATACTTGTCTTATATCAATCAGGTTTTTTTGCAGAGATAGTGAAAAAATTATAATATCATCTAGGTATACTAAACAAATGGAACCTACTAGATCTCCAAGGACATGGTCCATTACTCTTTGGAACGTCGCAGGTGCATTCTTTAACCCGAACGGCATACGGATGAATTCAAAGTGGCTACCTTCGACTGTAAAAGCTGTTTTGCTCCTATCTGCTTGGTTCATTTCAATTTGGTGAAATCCACTAGCTAAATCAAGAGTTGACAAGTAGTTAGATTTACCAAGTTGATCTTAAATCTCATTTATATTTGGAATTGGATAACGGTTTGAAATTGTTTTTTTCGTTGAGTTTACGATAATCTAAGACTAATCTCCATTTCTGCGTTTCGGGGAGTTCGATTTTTTTTGAAACTACCCAAACAGGGGCGCTCCAAGGCGAATAACTGTTTTTAATTATGTTTTGCTTTAGCATTGAGTCTATTTGGTCTTTTACTTCTTTCTTTAAAGCGTAGGGGTATCGATATGATTTAACAAAGATTGGCGTGTCGTCAGTTGTGCGTATATAATGTTTAATATCGCTGGTAAATGTTAGTTTTTTATTGTCGTCATAAAAAAGGTCTGTATACTTGCTACAGAGTTGCATTAATGCAATATTTTCCTCGGAGTTTAGGTGATCGGTTTTTAATTTGGTAACGTATTTGTGGACATGTGGATGACTTTGATTGTCAGAATCTATGTTGTATATTTCAATATAGTCATTTTGATCATAGGGGATGGTTTCTAATGGCTGTTCTAAACATAATTGCTGATCTTCGAGTGAATTATTTGTGATTACCATCTTGCTATATCCGTTAACTGAATTGTATAGTCCTTCTGAAATCTCTAAATGCTTATTATACATTGTCTGTTGAGAGTAGAAATTACCGTTCTTCATCCGGACCGGAAGGGTTCTAAGGACATCCATCCCAAGCAAACCTTTGAAATGTGGGTGAAAATCGAAAAGAAGTAAGTCTTCATTTGTTCATTAAACTCTTTAAGTGATTGAATCGTGGTTTTTTCCTTTATGACTTGTTGGTTCAACACTGACTGTACAGTTATAGGGCTATCAAGAGTTTTGCGATCGACATTGCTCACTATGGTTGGACTTACAAATGAATTTGTGGAACCTGTATCTATTAAAAATTTTATGGGTTGAGTTGTAATGGAATTAATCCATATAAAAGGGAGTGTCGATCCGTGTGATTTTTTTGCTAAGTACCCTGTTGGTTCTCGGAGGCAGTTTCGAAAAAATTTCCAGCGTCATTAATATTACAAAGTTCAGTTGAAGATTGCTGCTCATTGATATTGTGTAATTGGTTCCTAGTTGGGCCTGTTGAATTGAAAGAATTTACAGTTGAATTTCTATTATGGTAGTTATTATTTGCCTGATTGTTAATGTTAGGCTGAGAAATGGTTGAATTATTTCTATATAACTGGCTTCTATTGTTAGAATAGGGGTTGTTGTTTGCTTGATTTCTTATATTTTGGGGGCGTGAGTATGGTGTTACCTGTGCTCGAAAATTCTGGCTAGTATTTGGTTTTTGCGAATAGAAGGTCTTTTCGACACGGCAATGTTCATAGGCTTTCTTGATATTTTGTGGATTTTTTGATTTTATTAAAGTTTTAAGGGGTTCTTGAAGATTAATTAAAAAGGTTGTGACGAAGTGCCAATTTGGCACCACGCCACAATGACGAGGCCCCTAAAATCGCATATTGTTATTACAAGCCAATATATAATAATAAGTCATTTAGCCCAACCCTAAATACTCCGACTTGCGTATTAATTCATTGTCTCATCTCTAGGTGCCTTACCATTTATATATATGCTCATTATGCTTATATACATAGATATATATAAGTTTCTCTTTAGGTATGCTCGCTTATATGCAAAAGTAATTGCGCAGTAGCATTTAGCCGGCCGCATATGTACACATATACACACACACATGCAAGCCCAACGGGACTTGCACGAATTTGTCGACGCTGCTTTTGCGCAGTTTCTATTATTTTGGTTGCAACGGGACCAAAATTTGCGTACGTGACGATTCTGACGCCGACGCGTGTCGCGACAGAATCGGTTGTCATGGTGACAACGATTGAAAAAGCGCGTGTCGCAGTCGGCAGAGGCAGAGCCTGGGCAGAGGAAAAGTCGAAAGCCCGAAAAGAGCGGTCAGCGACCGCAATAATTCATTACGAAAACCACCCTCAAAGGCAACAGTCGGGAGAATAAAAGTGAAAGAAGTGAAAGGTGTGATCAATAAAGTGCAAGGACCTACCGTCGACCCTTATCCTAAAAAGACAATTAAAGACAAGACACAAACAAAGAGTGCAACCAAAAATCCGCAAGGAAAAAGCGACGCTGCTGATCATAATAGAAGATACTTGTGAAGTGTGTGAAACAGTATAGCGGGTGAGTCGGCCATGTGGTCCAGTAGCTACACCTCCCTTTTTGTCCCATACATATAGATATCAATTTAGAGTGTGGTTAGGTGGCATCTAGCCAAAATATGATTTGAATAAAACTACAATAAAGTTTGTAAAGTGTTAAAGCAAAGATGTCACAATTATTGGGGTGCAACTAGATTGGGACTAACCCCTTTTCCTATCCTTTCCCTCATCCCGTTCCTTTGTGTGTGTGTGTCACCGTAGTGCATGTTCTCCTTTGGCATTGGCATCCGGGTTGTACCCTACCCAATGCCAGGGAGAGTGTAGTGTTAATTGTAGTGTGCCAGGGGTACTAGGTCGCCACGCAACCAACGTCCGGGTTGCACCCTTGTTGACTGTGACAGCGGCTGGGACCCATTGGCATGCGACCAAGATTTGTGTTACGATCGATGTCCGGGTTGTACCCTAGTCGATCGCAACGTAAGTCTTGGGACGTCCAGGTGTTATGTTGTGTTAAGTCGGTGTCCAGGTTGTACCTTAACCGACTTAGCTATATGTTCCCCTTTTGTGACCTCATATTTTAGTAGCTTAATTGTAGTTCGGTGTCCGGGTTGTACTCTAACCGAACCGTATGTCTCCATGTATTTGTTCTAAGTTTCTGTCTCTTTCTATCTCTTATACTTCCTGTGGTGCATTCCTAGCGATAGCATAGATATGCAGTATTAACCTTCACTGTAGCTCGATCAAATCTCTGGTCTCGGCATTCTATTATAAATTTTCTATAATGGAAGACCCTAGGGAGACTGAGATATGTACCCCAGCCGGAAAACTTCCTTACAAGGTATTTAAGCATATCTCGTCATATAATTTTGATTTGTCCGTTGAGTTTTGGTTTGTGTTTTGTAAAATGTCTGTCAATTGTGATCTTATTTTCAAAATACTATAAAATAGTTGACCTAATGACAAGCTATCGGGAAAGTTTTGTAAATCGCGAATAAGCATAGCTTCGCTTTTCTTGCTACCATAATGTTGGATGAGATTAGTCTTGATGTCATCCCAGATGAGTGCAGTATTGGATAGTTTTAAGGCGTCATTAGCTCTACCTACGATTTTGTTCCTGATGGCTCTTAACAGAAGGGAGCTGTATGGTGTCTGGTCAGTTCCTCTGATCAATGCGATGACTTCTTCCACATTGACAATGAAGTCTTGCAGTTTATTAGGGATGCCATCAAAAGTAGGTAGCTCCTTAGTAAAAGCAAGGATGTCAGTTGGATTTAAAGATGTTGGGTTGTTGGCCATGCTGCTTATTGTAGGCGTAACGTTTGGAGTCGATATAGTTCTGGGAAGTGACACTGAGGCGTTTCCAGAATCCATTGCTACTTCGTTGGGTGAATGAACGGGATCTTTACAAATGAGTCTTGCCTTTCGTCTGGCAGATGTTCCTTTTGTCGCTGCTTGGAATGTAGATTTTCTTGGCATTTATGTTGACGTGATTTGTCGTCGTGAGTGTTTCTAAATTCTTTATTACTTTAATCCTCTTGATATTAAAGTGGACTTGAGTGGACTTATCAATGTGAGAGTGACTCTAAATTCTTTGTTATATTTGGTGTCTTCTTGACATTTGGGGTAACTTGATTTTACAATGAATGTGATTCTAAGTTTGTATGTCACTGTTATGGCAGCATTTGAATGTATTAATAATAGTATATTGTTATTAAAACTTGGTGTCACGAAACTTTAAACAGAACTTCTATTTTTTTCAACGTCTTTGCAACTCAAGCTCACTTTTGTAAATGAGCCTACAATAAAACGCTACTACTTATGAAAGCTTCGTTTGCCAATTGCAGCTCTACTTAGAAGATAGATTTCACCAGAATTGGCCGCTTTTGCTGCTTCGCCAGAAATTGCTAGCTTTGTAGCGTCGTCTGTTCAGCGTAGCTCTGCTAGCAGATCGATTTCACTCGAAACGTATTATTGTAGTTTTGTAGAATTATAAAATTCGAAGAAGAATAAGCGGCAAACAATGTGTATTTCGTAAAATAGTTTTTGTAGCTTTGCAGCATATAATATTTCCATTGAATTGTAAAATTTATGCATACATGTACATATATATGTACATACATATATACATATTCCCTTTTTATTTTTATACTCTTGCAGAGGGTATTATAAAATTGGTCAGATGTTTGTAACGCATAGAAATATACGTTTCAGACCCCATAAAGTATATATATTCTTGATCAGCATCAACAGCCGAGTCGATTGAGACATGTCCATCTGTCCGTCTGTCTGTTTGTTCGTCGCTTTTTGAACTTAAGTTTTAAGCTACGTAGTTGAAACTTGGTAGTTAGCTTTCTTAAAGGTGTAGGTAGACAAAGTATGAAAATCGGTCGGATCGGATTACTATATGATATATCCAATATCGGAATAATAGGCTTCCAATTAAAAATTTTTTTATTTTTCTTTTGGATTATAAATCTTATTTGTACCAAAACACTACCAACCAAGTTTGACTCAAATCGGATAATTATTACGGCTACAAATCAATAAAACAAATCATCCATATAAGCTATTTACTCCAGCAACAAAAAATTTCAAAGAAATCTGCCGTACCAACACAAGAGACCCGAGTTCGAATCCGCGCGGCACCAAATAAGAAATATATAAAATTATTGTTTTTTGTTGTTGCATTTAAATTTAATTTGTATCCATACACTATACACCAAGTTTGAACTAAATCGGATAATTATTAAGGTTACAAATCAATAATCATATGTGATAGAAATTAAATGTATTTTAATGCTCACGCTCACACATACATATGCAAAAATTCAACCACCACGCGGTGGTGAGAGAGACAGAAATATTTTAGTTGTGTTCTTACACAGAACGAAATTGAAAGAGCGAGATGCAATGGGTTTGCTATGTATGTCGAATTAGCTTACGCTAGCGAAGTAAGGATGGTGGCGTAGTATGTAGGGATCGGTGGCACGATGTGCTCAATCGGTGTTTGATGGTTCAATGCTCGGTGAAGTGAAAATTTTTAGATGTGTTTTTTCTATTTTTTTTTTGATTTTGTTAAACATTTATACCAATTATTTTGCTGCAAGGATATACAAACTTCGGCAGAGCCGAAGTTAGCTTCTTTGATATTTTTTTTTTTTTTTGTATGAGGCGATTATCAACGTATGATTTCAGCCCACACTTTTACTAAAATAATTTTGTTTTCACTTATGATTGACCTTTAGTTATCAGCAATTGATTCTGTAGGCCAATTTCTATGTGTGTAACATGTACATGTACATGTACATATGTAAACACCGTGAGGTAAATATTAATCTTTTTTATTAAGAATGGTTTTTAGTGTCTACATTTTTGTATGTCTTTGTGTGTCTGTTACAATCGAAATTAATGCATGTGTGTATGTATGTTTTCTGTATATGTGATGCTTGCTGGGAACAGGAAAGAGTCGTTGACAGGTCTTCTTTCCTGGGTCTCGTCTCCAAAGTTTAGTGACCAGGGTTTTGGGTTGGTAACTCGGGCACAGGTGTTTTCCGTCGATATCCTGCATATCGAAACATGGGTGGTCGCTACGCATTCCTTGACTGCTAATACTTCATCCTTGCACTCGGCGATGATATCGTCTGGCAGCTGAAGAGTTACGTGTTCATGTGACACCGGGAATATCGTAATTTTCTTTGGATAGGCTATAATGAGGTGAACAATGTTCTCCGACTGTAAAATTTTTATATTGATGCTTCTAGCAGGCTAACTATTCGGGTTTTTACAGGATGTTCATCAAAAATAGATTTCAAATCGTTGTGGTCGCAAATCGTTGGATTTATGATATTAGACTTGATTAGAGTTATTGAGTAAATTCTGGTCATCCTGTGGTGCACTTGCACTACGGACAATAAGTTCCTAATATGATCTATGTCTGGATCTAATAATTAATAAATAAATAATTCTGCAAGCTCGGATGTTTCGTCTGCTATGTTACCTAGCGAAGTCTGTTAGATTGCTTGAGTGTGTTAGGTAATCCGTTGTTGCATCTCCGTCTATTATGGGGATATATTTTGAGTGCGAATAATCTATGACCCGGCTCTGTACCGTTGCAAATACTAACATAATTGTAATTTTAATCCTGGAGAAGTGGTCTAGGCGGTTTACTTTTTTGTTGGTAAGAAATCTACTACCTAAGATTGTCCTTATGGACAACCCTCCATGTCTGCCTGTACCTTTGCTTCTTTATATAGGGGTGTTAGCTTGTCCCCAATTCTCTTATTGTTCTAAATGTATATTGCCTGGCTGGGTTGCACCTATCAAGATTGGCCTGTTGTGCACTCATTAGTTTGCTTTTTATATTATTTCGACTGGCATTTTATTTGTAACTGAATGTATTGGGCTTTTTTTTCCATCACTAATGCTCTACCAATTTCCATTAGCGTGGCGTGGAATCGTTCTACCTGTCCATTTGAAGTGCTGTGTAGCGGTGGCGCATTTACTATATCATAGGTTTTTTTAAGAGTGATCGGATTGTTTCGGAGTTCAACGATGCTTCATTATCGCAGAATATTGTTTTGGTGTTTTTGAAGAAATTTTCATTAATAAAATGGGTACTTTAATATATACTATTGTTCGTGATACCAATGGTTGTACTATTTCAAATTTTGAAAATTTGTCAATGCAAGTTAAAAAAAAGTTTTTTGTTTGTTGAAAAGATATCAATATGCAGCCTATAGCCTGCATATGAAGGAATTGATGTTGTGCCTATTTCTTGTTTTTTAGGGTGCCTAATCATACTTGCATTTTGTACTAATTCTAATTACAAAGCTAATTTGCCCATCTTTGGAAAATAATAGTCTCGAAGAACTTGTTTGATATTTTCCTGTGTAGCTCTATGTGCTCTGTTGTGTTCGGTTGTCATTATTTCGAGTTGTTCATTATACCCTGTACCCATAGGGTAAAAGGGTATATTAAAGTCGCTAAAATGTATGTAACAGGCAGAAATATACATTTCTGACCCCATAAAGTATATATAATCTTGATCAGCATCACTAGCCGAGTCGATTGAGCCATGTCCGTCTGTCCGTCCGTCCGTCCGTCTGTCCGTCCGTCTGTCCGTCCGTATGAACACCTAGATCTCGGAGACTATAAGAGCTAGAGCTAGCAAATTTGGTGTGAACATGCGTCTAATGCATGGACAGATCAAGTTTGTTTCAAATTTTTGCCACGCCCACTTGCGCCCCCGCAAATCGCGAAAACGTATTACTAGAGCTGTATTAAAGATATCGTATTCTTACTTGGCACACCTAATTATATACCCAAACTGGACCAGCTGACCAAATTTTGTCGAAATCGGACAATAAATATCGGAGATATACCTATATGAGTTTTGCACTGAATTGCCAAGGCGACATTGCGACAGGCAAGAGTGAGCGAGACAGCATGCGTTTGCTGTTGCTGCATGTTAAAGAGGATTTTGCATGAAATTGATTGCGATCTTGGGGGTGTTCGATTTTATTGAATATAAGGTACAGGGTATACTCAATGTCGGCAGGGACAACTTGCTTGCTTCATTTTTATACCCTCTACCCATAGGGTAAAAGGGTATATTAAAGTCGCCAAAATGTATGTAACAGGCAGAAGGAAGCGTTTCCGACCCCATAAAGTATATATATTCTTGATCAGCATTAACAGCCGAGTCGATTGAGACATGTCCGTCTGTCCGTCCGTCTGTCCGTCTGTCCGACTGTCCGTCTGTCCGTCTGTCCGTCCGTATGAACACCTAGATCTCGGAGACTATAAGAGCTAGAGCTACCAAATTTGGTGAGAATATCCATTTAGTGTCTACACAGGTCAAGTGTGTTTCAAATTTTTGCCACGCCCACTTCCGCCCCCGGAATTCGGAAAAAACTAGTACTAGAGCTGTATGAAAGATATCGTATTGTTATTTGGCACACCTAATTATATACCCAAACTGGACCAGCTCACCAAATTTTGTCGAAATCGGACAATAAATATCGGAGATATACCTATATGAGTTTTGCACTGAATTTCCAAGGCGACATTGGCTGGCAAGAGTGAGCGAGACAGCATGCGTTTGCTGTTGCTGTATGTTAAAAGAAATTTTGAATTAAGTTGATGCCGATCTTGATTTAATATAACTAGTTGGTACAGGGTATACTCAATGTCGGCAGGGACGACTTGCTTGCTTCATTTTTATCTGTTACGTCTATAACCATATTTTAACAATGCCAAAATTTGGTCGCTGGAAAATTTGCCACTAATCGTTTTGAAAACTGGCTAGGGTTGGGTAGTCGCAGTGAATTGCATTCACGGCATCAATGACAATAAGAGGCTTAAGTATCTCATTCTAATTAGTTTTATCTGTAAATTTTATTTAATGACGTATTTTGCTGCCGAATAATATTAATATAAAATTTTGCTTTATGGCATAACCTGCTTCCTCTATCACTATTTGGTTTTTAAAACAGTTCAACGGTTTGTCAGCTGTTTCGACTGTGGGGGTAAGTGATGTTTCGCTGTGAATAGTTGCAGCGTTCGAGTGAGGTTCGTCTTGTAGTCTGTTAACATTTTGTCTTGACAAGGCATCTGCCACAAAGTTTTCCTTGCCAGGTTTATAGAACACCTTTGCGTTGTGTTCATCTATAAAGGCTTTCCACCTTTTTATTTTGGCGTTGGTGTTTCTATCTGTGACCGCAAAGATCGAGGCTGATGGTCCGTGAAAATGTTAGTTTCTTTTGTTCCGTATAAGTCTTCCGAAGTCTTCATTGCATCAGAATTCTCCAATACCAATTCGCCCCGACTGTTTACCAACACTGCGCTTGGTTCATGGTTTACTGGATGTGGTTCCTCCGACTGGTTCTGTTGAAATGCTGAACTCGCCGCTGACTCTGTGCCGATTTCGCCAAGTGGATTTAAGAAAACAGAAGACTGTTGAGACTTCTTGATCGTGCATGCTCTGGTTGAGTTACAAACGTATTGGCTGACCTTGAGTCGCCAATATTTCGCTCAACTGTGGACGAGGCAATTTCTTCAGCAAGGCGTTTGTGTTGCCATCTCTCTCTAACCTACGGAGCAGGTTCCTCGACGTTCTGTAGGAATCTCGTTCAGGCGCGCCACAAGTTCATCTTTAGATCCAGTGGTTGGCAAATTTAAAAGTTGCAGCCAAGTTGAGAAATTGTGAGACTCAATGTTTAGGTCCATTGCGATTAAGTTCACCACTTCTGATATTGTGGGAGGAGAAAGGAAACAACCTTTATATATTTTTTAATTATTTGTTCAGACTTTTAGCTGCCGTAATGTGACCGTGCTTACCCCTCCTGCTGTAGTATGTCCGTCTGCCCATCTGTCCGTCGCTCCGTCTGTCTGTATCAACAGCTTCTCCTCCGAGACTCTTAAAGCTTCAGAGCAGAAATTCTTCTTTTTGTTGCAGGAATTGTTTATCTCAAAATCATCCGGTTCGGATGACTAAAACATATAGCTCCCATTGGAACGATCGATTGAGGATAGAGTTGAACTTGCGTAACTTTGTTGTTTTTTAATCGAAAATAACAAAATTTGTTGTTTATAAGTAGAATATACTTATAACATATCCATTCAGTTTCACCAGAATCGGTGGACTATTTCGTATAGCTCTTATAGGAAGGATCGGGCAACAACATGGTTTTATTGCAATAACATGTTTTTGAAAGCGATTGTCACGAAATTTTTGGATGTTCGGTATATATAGAAATATCAAAGTTTCAGCCAAATCGGTCATCTATATGCTACAGCTTCCAGAGGAACAATACGACCAACAAAAATTTTTTTTTGTCAAATTACTTTTTTTTTTCAAGCCACGAACATTTAATGTAGGTTTGACTTGGTTTATATACTTTCTATTTATTTTGTCACATCGCTTTTTTAGCTAAATAGTTTCCCCAATGAATCGAAAAGTGATTTTCTTGAATTTTGAATTTCTTATAGGTTAATGTATGGGCTGAAACCTTGCTATTCAAATAATGTTTGCCTTTTGCAATTCGGATCAACATAATTTTTCGAATCTTGGCAGCAATTGAGCTACTGTTTATATATGGGTTCCTGTTGTACTACATATATTGTTTTCAAAAAAATATAAAAAAACAGAAGAATGGACTAACTTGGGCCGTGTTCGAAGTTCGTTCCTGTTGTACTACATACATATATGGTTTTCAAAAAAATATAAAAAAAACAGAAGAATGGACTAACTTCGGCCGTGCCGAAGTTCGTTTACCCTTGCAAACTGTTATTTAACAATTACATACTTAAAATGTGACAAAATCATAAGAAAGCATACAAAACATGTTAGGCTAATATTAAAAGTTTGTAGCTTTAGGATAGAAGTAATTGAACAAAAAAAATGTTTGATCTTTTTTCGTATGGGAGCTAAAGCATATAGCCTGCAGCAAAACGAAACCTGGGAGCAAAATTTCAGCTCTGTAGGGTCTTGAAGGAGACGCTGTCGGACAGACGGACAGACCTTAATCAACTCAGCTCATCTTGCCGAATATATATACTTTATGAAGTCGGAAATGGTTCTTTCTATGCGTTGCAAACTTCTGACCAAAATTAATATACTCTTGCAAGGGAAGAAAAATAGTTTAAGTATTAATTAAAATCACCCCCTTAATCGAAACCAAATAGCATTTTAGTAGTATAGTTATTTGTTAATCGCATTTGTTTTCTTATGAAAACAATTAATGTGAACAGAACACGGCGCAATCGTGTAAAGATGATAGATCGAACCGCATATATTGCAGTCGAGCTTAGTACTAAACCAAATTCCACCATGTTCTATTTTTCTATAAGCCTGTCCGAAGCATCCCTAATAACCTTATTTAATATATACCTCTAGCGCAATGTTGTGCGGCCCATATTGTTTTTGCAACTTTGGATATATATTTGCAGCAGCAACAAAAACTATTACTATATGTGGGCGGCGAAGTCTTGCGAAGCTTTGTTTAGACCAGTTATAGGCCAGCTATAGGCTCTATTATTAAAAGCGCTGTAAATTATGATAAAAATGCCTCTACTAAATATTAAACATTTTTGTAATCGAACG
>JAEIGH010000233.1:0-113095 GCA_018903575.1 Drosophila saltans | reverse complement strand
TATGCCATTATGACCACCTTGGATTGGATCATTGTGATTTTCAGACAATATTGCTCTTTTTTCTTTTTCATTATTTATTATGGTCACCGGGTTGATTAGCGCTACTCTTAATGATTTTAATATTTCATTGCCCATTTCTTTAAAAGTATCTATTGAAATAAATTCAAAGATCTTTTCCCACGGTGCCGTTTTGATATGGCTTATTTTCAGTATACCGGCTTGCATTTCAAGCCTTTGAAAGAAATGACCTAAGTCAAGTTTTTCATTAGAATATAGGTCGCCAATATAAATTCTTGCAATAACTTTATTTCCGTGTTTCAAGTAACACAATTTATTTGTTATATGCAAGGCCACTACTTTTCGTACCTCGTCATTATTTATAACTTGGTAAACGTTGGGCGTAGAAGCATTTGGAGTACTTTGCCTTGGCAAAGTCTCTTTTTCATTTGCTGCGCAGGATTTATTTTGTCTGTATTGTTGCCTGGTAGTGACTTTCAGGACTTTGTTTTGAATATTATTTAACTCCGTTATTGTTATCCGAGATAGGGCATCTGCCACGAATTTGTTCTTTCCCTTTAGATACTCGACTGTGAAGACGTATTCTTCTAGTTCAAGCCGCATGCAAGTTAATTTGGAGCTAGGATTTACCATGGAAAACAAATATGTTAACGTTCTGTGGTCTGTTTTTATTGTGAAATGTTTGCCATAAATATATGGTCGAAAATGTGTAATGGCCCAGTGAATGGCTGCTAGCTCTTGTTCCGTTGTGCTCTTATTACTTTCACCTTTGGTGAATGAACTTGATGCATAAGCGATTGGAAGTTGGAGTCCGTTTTGGTTTTGAGTTAAAACCGCTCCACACACTTGCTTGCTAGCATATGTGATTATGCAAAATTCTTTGATAAAATCCGACATGTATTGAAGACATCATTAAGATTTTTTAGCATGAGCTTTTCGGAACATTTTTTGCCTTCTGAGCTAGGTAATGATATTTTTTGGAACAAGTAGCAGAGGGCTATTATATTCAGACACAGATGGTTCAACTATATTGTTAACTGTTAGTTTTCCAACCTGCTTTTGAATTTCTTCCTTTTGACTATGCGGGCTCCAGTAGTTTTTAATATATACCGGTTTTTCGTCTCTTAATCTCAATTTTTGTTTATAAAAATTATTTTTTATAATCGACCGAATCTCAAGTCCGAGTACATCACTATATTTGGTGCATAATTGTGTTAATTATTCTTTAAATTGGAGCGGAAAATTTTTAGTTAGCTGCTTATATTTTCCCTAGCTTTAAGAGTAGTTGGAACTACATTGTAGTTCAAAAACGGTTCTGACTTTAAAGTGTTTATCTTTATTATTTTGTCAGAATTAGTTGCATTTAGCAAACGGAGAAATGTATTTCCATTTGTTGCTAATGTATTTGCAACGAAAATACCTGGTTGAATTTCCTGATTGGGAATCAACACAGCGTCTTCACTCAAGATGAGATTAATTTGTCGGACTACTTGGGATCTTGTTGGTAGAAAAATTTATGTTTTACCAGAATTGTATGTTATTGGAACATAAATAGGAAATTTTAAATTATTTGGTCTTAGTATCAACCAATCTTCAGACGCTTTGCAGTCGATTTGACAGTTGAATCTTCTGATGAAATCAATGCCGATTATGCCATCACTTGGTATTGAAAAATCAGACTGTACAATATGAAAATTGTTTGGAATTATGTATTTTTTATACTGAAGCTCTAAAAATGCTAGGCCTTTGGATTTTATTGCTCCTTTACCAATGCCTTGAATGTTAATTTTATGATTCGTGTCGATGTCATTTGGAACATCTGAATCTTCTTTGAGAATTGAAATGTCTGCACCAGTGTCGATTAAAAGTTAATTATACCCTGTACCCATAGGGTAAAAGGGTATATTAAAGTCGCTAAAATGTATGTAACAGGCAGAAGGAAGCGTTTCCGACCCCATAAAGTATATATATTCTTGATCAGCATCACTAGCCGAGTCGATTGAGCCATGTCCGTCTGTCCGTCCGTCTGTCCGTCCGTCTGTCCGTCTGTCCGTCCGTCTGTATGAACACCTAGATCTCGGAGACTATAAAAGCTAGAGTTACCAAATTTGGTGTGAACATCCGTCTAATGCATAGACAGTTCAAGTTTGTTTCAAATTTTTTCCACGCCCACTTCCGCCCCGGAATTTGGAAAAAACTAGAACTAGAGCTGTATTAAAGATATCGTATTTTTATTTGGCACACCTGATTATACAGCCAAACTGCTTCAGCTGACCAAATTTAGTCGAAATCGGACAACAACTGTCGGAGATATTCGCATATAAGTTTTGTACTGAAACACTAAGGGCGGCATTAGCTGATAAGAGTGAGCGAGATAGCATGCGTGCTCTGTTGCGGCATGTTAAACTGAATTTTCTTTGAAATTGATGGTGATTTCGATGGTGTTCGACTTTATTTAATGTAACTAGTTGGTACAGGGTATACTCAATGTCGGCAGGGACGACTTGCTTGCTTCATTTTTTATTTGTTTTGACATGAACAAATGAAACAAATATATTGAGATTAAAATTGATTGTATGCACATGTTTTGTGCTTACTCTTCCGTATCTAAAGGGTCTTGCGTGTTTCCAGCATCATTGTGGGATACGCGGATATTTCTGCTAGGTATGTTTCTTCTAGCATTATTATTATTTTGGTAATGGGACTGTCCCCTGTTATTGTTCTGATAATGGGACTGTCCTCTGTTTGAACGGTAATTATGAGAAGTCTCATTGCCGCGGTTATAGTTGGCATTGTAGTTACCTTGGCCATTGCCTCTACCACATTGGTAGTTAGGATAATACCTGCCTCTATTGTTTCTCCCGCGCTGGTACAATATTGTACTGGGACTTCCAGTCATTTCGGTGGCACAATGGATATATTTACCCATAGCATCATTAAAATGACTAAAGTTACCGGCTTCCAATATAGTTCGAATTCGCTCATGCTGGCATTGCTTGATCATTGCCTGCATAGCTTCTTTTGAAGCGAATTTTTCTCTTCTGTAGCATGTTCTGTAATATCAAGTGGTCACTGTACACAGTGAAACACATAAATAATATAATGCACAAAATGTAACACTTTGTTACTGCATTAATATATACCACTCCAAGTACCAAACATTCTTGGCCTTAAGTATATGGAGTTGGATATTGCTGAGTTAACACGAGCGACCAGCAATGTAACATGATACATCCTCACTCTTGCATATATGCATATTTAGCTTACGCAAGCATTTATAACATAAGCAGACCGCTCCTCTGCCGGCGTCACTGGCAGCGGAGCTGCGCAGTCTTTAGCTAAGAAAACCTTTTGTTAAAAACTAAGAACCATTCTATACAAACGAAGTGAACACATGATTTAATAAAAAGAGTTATTCAGAAGAAACGTGTGATTGATCATTTTATTTGAGAAATTTAAATTTATATGTCATTTAAATGCCATTAAATCTAATATTTTCAAGAGAGTGTGATATCAATTAGTGATATCCACTAAAAGTGATCAAGAGATCAAAAAAAAAAATTAATTGATTAAATAATTCATTGTATTGCATATATGAAAAAAAATAAAAAGTGACACAGAAGAAAGTAGAAGGGGGGATAGTTCATGTGGTTGGCTCAGAATTTAGGTTTACATATCATTAAAAATTTTACAAAATATACTCCAACCACATGTGTTAGTAATAGCCTACATTTTTTTGTTAGTATTTTTCAAGCAGCGTTTGCACGCATCGGCTTGAGATTTTAGTTAAAATTAAATAATTGAAAATGGGTAGTTATAAACATAAAATTTTTTTTAAATGGATGAATGAATAATGAATTTTTTGTTTAAAAATTAAAGCCAATATCGGAAATCCGATTTGCGTTACTTTGCACCACGGCAAAGTTGGTCTTCAAGGGTTTTTAAACTCTCTTGGTAGAGTTGTCGGTCTACCTCGGAGATGGTTGCTGTCTTCAGCATATCCTGCACCAGTCTTCTCTGGCGCAGGAGGGCGATTCTTTTTCCGCCCCGCTTCTTCCTTCTTTGAGTCGATTTATCTTTTTGTTTGTGAGTGGGCGTGGTCCATCGTTTGGATACACCACTAGAGCCTCTTCTAGTGTGGGTGCATCCCTTTGCTCGACAGGAGCAGCACTGTGTCTGTTTTCTTATTATTTTTATTTTTATTATTAATTTCACTGTCGGCCATGTAGCACGTGATTATGGATATGTGCACTTTCGTAACTTTTTAGACGGGAGCGGCAGCAGCTAGATGGAGTGGTGTTCATTTTATTAGTTCATCCCAAATAGGGAATTCAGTCACTTTCTCCTTTTTGATTTTGCCGCATTATATGTATGCATATAAAATGAAGCAAGCAAGTCGTCCCTGCCGACATTGAGTATACCCTGTACCAACTAGTTATATTAAATGAAATAGAATATCCTCGAAATCGCCATAAATTTCATGCAAAATTCTCTATAACATGCAGCAACAGCGAACGCATACTGTCTCGCTCACTCTTGGCAGCCAATGTCGCCTTGGCAATTCAGTGCAAAAGTCATATAGGTATATCTCCGATATTTATTGTCCGATTTCGACAAAATTGGTGAGCTGGTACAGTTTTGTTATAAAATTAGGTGTGCCAAGTAAGAATACGATATCTTTAATACAGCTCTAGTAATACGTTTTCACGATTTGCGGGGGCGGAAGTGGGCGTGGCAAAAATTTGAAATAAACTTGATCTGTGTACACACTAGACGCATGTTCACACCAAATTTGGATGCTCTATCTTTTATAGTCTCTGAGATCTAGGTGTTCATACGGACGGACGGACGGACAGACGGACAGACGGACAGACGGACGGACGGACAGACGGACAGACGGACAGACGGACAGACGGACATGTCTCAATCGACTCGGCTGTTGATGCTGATCAAGAATATATATACTTTATAGGGTCGGAAATGCTTAATTCTGCCTGTTACATACATTTTGGCGACTTTAATATACCCTTTTACCCTATGGGTACAGGGTATAAAAATGGATATGTTTGGATGGTTTTCGTTGTGGTTGTTGTGATTTTTCTTTTTTTTTTTTTTTGTTAAATCAGCTCCAGCATTTTCAGCATTTCAACTTTCAATAAAATTAAAAAAAAATATGGTTTAATTAAATTTCTTCTTCATCCATCCATGTTGTTACATTGATCAGTGACGGTCCTGTCACGGACGCCAGGAATTGATATGTTTTTAATATCGCCATGAAATAAGTTATTTTTAATCAAATAAAACCGTAATCGTTTTGTTTGCTTAGGCACGTCCCGTGCTCTTCTGGCATTTTTTTTCAGAATGTTGAATCTATACATAAGAATGCCTATGCTGCTTATTGGCAGCCAAATGCAAGCTCAGCATATTTAGGCTGGCTTGCCAGTACAGTTCATTTATGTAAACAGATATATACAGAACGAAATGTATGCATGCAAGTTTGCGTACATACAATTGTTCTTATATATAAATATATATTTATAATTATTTATTGCTTGCAACAGAGTGTTACAAGCTCTGCTGAATGATTTTAATTATAACATGTGAATACACTACACCTCCCCTTTTTAAAGAATAACGTAATATAATGAAGTTATTGTGGATATAAAAAAAAAATACGTCTGTTTTTGAATATATATTTATCACTAGCAGTCCCGGCCACGCGATGCAGTGGCTAATTTTTATAGCTCTTTTGTCAACTGGATCACCAACCATAATAACAGCAACCTTATTTATAGTTGGATCATTGATTCTGCCAGCATGTATACCTAGTGGTAGTTTGTCAGCTTTTAAGACGATCATTTTGCCATTGTGGCGAAACTCTCTTAATCAATCGAATTAATTGATTCTGTTCTTCTTTCCAGCGATAGTACAATTGTTCTTTCCTCGGCTTGTTCAATGAAATTATTTTGGCGCCAAGTTGACACGCGCTCTTCACAATCGCCCATAAAATAAATTTGTAGAAAAAAAAAAGAACTTGAAAATGTGGCTAGGCCAACCTTAGAAAGTTGGCGGCGTAAAATACCTGCTGGCAACCCTAATTATGGATAGAGACGTTGTAATGTGTTAGAGAGGGATGTAATTATTTTATTAAATTTTGTTCAAATTATAGATTATTAAAGTAATTAACTAAGATAAAAACTATCCTATGTTTTAAGTTACACCATATTACGGGTACATTTGAAATTTGATTGAAATCGGTTCAGAAGTTTAGGAGACCATTGCGGACAAACACTGTGACACGTAATTTATATATTAGATATATGCATGCATGTTTTTGATTGATTTTTTTTTTTTAAGTTCTCATTCTCTTTGCAGAGGGTATTATAAAATTGGTCAAATGTTTGTAACGCATAGAAATATACGTTTCCGACTCCATAAAGTATATATATTCTTAATCAGCATCAATAGCCGAGTCGATTGAGACATGTCCGTCTGTCCGTCTGTCTGTTTCTATCAAGTTTTAGAAAGTAAAATTTTAAGCTACATAGTTGAAACATGAAAAGTTAAAATCCTCAATCCTTCGTGTAGGTAGAGTTTAAAAATTAGTCGGATCGGATAATTATCACCGGAGCTATTAACTAAAACGTGGAGGTACCTCGAGTAAAATAAGCAATTTTCTTTGACTGCAAAGAAACAAAAACAAATTCAAAAAATCTTCCGTACAAACACAAAAGACCCGTGTTCGAATTCGCGCGGCACCAAATAAGAAATATATAAAATTATTGTTTTTTTGTTGTTGCATTTAAATTCAATTTTTACCCATACACCCTACACCAAGTTTGAACAAGATCGGATAATTATTAAGGTTACAAATCAATAATTTGATAGAAATTAAATGTATTAGTTGTGTTCTTACACAGAACGAAATTAAAAGAGCCAGATGCAATGGGTTTGCATATATGTCGAATTAGCTTTCGCTTACTAAGAAAGGACGGTGGCGTAGTATGTAGAGATCGGTGGCATGATGGGCTTGGTGTTTGATGGTTCAATGCTCGGTGAAGAAGTGAACATTTTTGAATGTAGTTGTTTTTCTTCTTTTTTTTTTTTTTTTTGATTTTTTTAAACATCTATACCAATTATTCTGCTGCAAGGGTATACAAACTTCGGCAGAGCCGAAATTAGCTTCTTTGATATTTATTAATGTTTTTTTTATGCCATTATGACCACCTTGGATTGGATCATTGTGATTTTCAGACAATATTGCTTCTTTTTCTTTTTCATTATTTATTATGGTCACCGGGTTGAGCAGCGCTACTCTTAATGATTTTAATATTTCATTGCCCATTTCTTTAAAAGTATCTATTGAAATAAATTCAAAGATCTTTTCCCACGGTGCCGTTTTGATATGGCTTATTTTCAGTATACCGGCTTGCATTTCAAGCCTTTGAAAGAACTGACCTAAGTCAAGTTTTTCATTAGAATATAGGTCGTCAATATTAATTCTTGCAATAACTTTATTTCCGTGTTTCAAGTAACACAATTTATTTGTTATATGCAAGGCCACTACTTTTCATACCTCGTCATTATTTATAACTTGGTAAACGTTGGGCGTAGAATCATTTCGAGTACTTTGCCTTGGCAAAGTCTCTTTTTCATTTCCTCCGCAGGATTTATTTTGTCTGTATTGTTGCCTGGTAGTGACTTTCAGGACTTTGTTTTGAATATTATTTAACTCCGTTATTGTTATCCAAGATAGGGCATCTGCCACGAAATTATCTTTTCCCTTTAGATACTGGACTGTGAAGTTGTATTCTTCTAGTTCAAGCCGCATGCAAGTTAATTTGGAGCTAGGATTTACCATGGAAAACAAATATGTTAACGGTCTGTGGTCTGTTTTTATTGTGAAATGTTTGCCATAAATATATGGTCGAAAATGTGTAATGGCCCAGTGAATGGCTGCTAGCTCTTGTTCCGTTGTGCTCTTATTACTTTCACCTTTGGTGAATGAACGTGATGCATAAGCGATTGGAAGTTGAAGTCCGTTTTGGTTTTGAGTTAAAACCGCTCCACACGCTTGCTTTGCTAAAATCAGGATATTGTAATATGGTTGGCCGCATTAAATTTTCTTTAAGGTACTGGAATGCATTTTGGCATTCAAGTGTCCACTCAAATGGAACATTCTTTTTACATAATCGAGTTATTTGCCGGGAATAGTCGGCGAAATTTTTAATAAAACGTCTATAATAGTTGGAAAATGCAACGAACCGTCTAGCGCTGTCCGCATCATGTGGGACTGGATAATTCTTAATGACATTATATTTTGTGTCATCAGGTAAAATTCCATTATCAGTGCACTTATGACCTAAAAAAGTCACTTCGCGCTTAAAAAATGAACATTTTTCTGGATGTAATTTAAGGTTGTGGTTCCGACATGTATTGAAGACATCGTTAAGATTTTTTAGCATATGCTTTTCGGAACAACCAATAACAATTAAATCATCCATATAAAGGAATGCTTGGGACGGATCAAGTCCCGAGAATGCGATAGTCATCATTCTCTGAAATGAATTAGGCGCTTTTTTTAGACCAAATGGTAATCGCGTGAAGCGACATGAGCCGTTGCTCGTTGAAAATGACGTTATGGTTCTTGAACTTTCTTCAAGTTCATTTTGACATTAAGTCAAGACATGAAAAATATTTTGCTCGACCTAGTTGGTCCAGTATGTCCTCAATTCGAGGAAGAGAAAATTTGTCGGCCAATAATTTTTTATTGATTTGACGAAAGCCAATAACTAATAGCCATTTTTTGTCTTTTGAGCCAGGTAATGATTTTTTTGGAACAAGTAGCAGAGGGCTATTATATTCAGACACAGATGGTTCAACTATATTGTTAACTATTAGTTTTCCAATCTGCTTTTGAATTTCTTCCTTTTGACTATGCGGGCTCCGGTAGTTTTTGATATATACCGGTTCTTCGTCTCTTAATCTCAATTTTTGTTTAAAAAATTATTTGTTGTAATTGATTCGGTTTCAAGTCCGAATACATCACTATATTTGGTGCATAATTGTGTTAATTATTCTTTAAATTGGAGCGCAAAATTTTTTGTTAGCTGGGACATTACAATATTTTCCCTAGCTTTAGGAGTAGTTGGAACTACATTGTAGTTTGAAAACGGTTCTGACTTTAAAGTGTTTATCTTTATTATTTTGTCAGAATTGGTTGCATTTAGCAAACGGACAAATGTATTTCCATTTGTTGCCAATGTATTTGCAACGAAAATACCTGGTTGAATTTCCTGATTGGGAATCAACACAACGTCTTCACTCAAGGTGAGATTAATTTGTCGGACTACTTGGGATCTTGCTGGTAGAAAAATTTATGTTTACCAGAATTGTATGTTATTGGAACATAAATAGGAAATTTTAAATTATTTGGTCTTAGTATCAACTAATCTTCAGACGCTTTGCAGTCGATTTGACAGTTGAATCTTCTGATGAAATCAATGCCGATTATACCATCACTTGGTATTGAAAAATTAGACTGTAGAATATGAAAATTGTTTGGAATTATGTATTTTTTATACTGAAGCTCTAAAGATGCAAGGCCTTTGAATTTTATTGCTCCTTTACCAATGCCTTGAACGTTAATTTTATGATTCGTGTCGATGTCATTTGGAACATCTGAATCTTCTTTGAGAATTGAAATGTCTGCACCAGTGTCGATTAAAAATGTTAATTTTTTATTTGTTTCGACATGAAAAAATGACACAAATATATTGAGATTAAAATTGATTGTATGCACATGTTTTGTGCTTACTCTTCCGTATCTAAAGGGTCTTGCGTGTTTCCCGCATTATTGTGGGATACGCGGATATTTCTGCTAGGTATGTTTCTTCTAGCTTTATTATTATTTTGGTAATGGGACTGTCTCCTGTTATTGTTCTGATAATGGGACTGTCCTCTGTTTGAACGGTAATTATTAGAAGTCTCATTGCCGCGGTTATAGTTGTCATTGTAGTTACCCTGGCCATTGCCTCTACCACATTGTTGGTTAGGATAATACCTGCCCTTATTGTTTCTCCCGCGCTGGTACAATATTGTACTGGACTTCCAGTCATTTCGGTGGCACAATGGATATTTAGCCTTTAAAACGTCAGTGGATTCGCCTCTAACGTTATTATTCAATTTATTTATATTTCCTGTTATTGTAGTCTTATTTTGTACTTTATACAGGATAGAGCCAGTAATTTTTAATGACCTCAACGGCCATATCCTGCTGGTCTCCCTTAGTTCGTTCGACGATTTTTAATGCCGTAACGAAGCGATTGAGTGAGGTCTTTTGACCGTCAAACTCAGGGACCGAAGACGAAACTTGTCTTACATATTCCCTTTCGGCAGCTATTTTTTCTGCCATTGTAAAATTTATTGTTTTCTGGCTATTCTCGGTATCTTCGTTAAGAACTATTGTTGTATCTAGGTCAGATACTCTAGCGAACTGAATATCGTGTTTTGCTAACGCCGAGAAAGATTTGTCTCTATACTCTATATAGAACGCTTTGGCAGCACACTTATGTCCTTCTGTAAGGGAATCAAAATTTTTTTTAATAGCTATCGGATTTGCTGAAGTGTTGCTTGAATTATTGTGACGTGTTTGGCAAGGGTGTTCGGACTAATTGTCCTATCTTGACTGATACACTATTGATTTTAATAGTTCCTCTTTCAAAATTCTGGCTTGTGTAACTATCACTTGCCAGTCGGTCATTCTATATATATATGGTGTTATTCTATTATAGCTTCCTCATCTAAGTTCTTCTATATTTTTTTTTATTTTATTTAATGTTGTGCTTCATCCATTAAATAAAAGCAAAAAGTACCTGCTGCGTATGTATAACAGTATATGCTAGGTACTGTGAGGATGAAGCACATTGGTACTCTGCTATTTCCTTGGATTGGGAAATTTTCTCCCGTTATATCCATGCTGCACTAATAGTAGCCAAACTTAATGCGCCTTGAGGTGAGTTACCTTGTTCGCTCTTAAAAACCTCAATTAAGTCGGTTACTATGCTTGGGTGACTATTCCTGATTTTTCCAAAATATTCGTCTAGTGTTGTCATCTTTTCCTTTTTTTCTTTCTTTTCTGTAGGATGTTCTGTAACATCAAGTGGTAACTGTACACAGTGAAACACATAAATAATATAATGCACAAAATGTAACACTTTGTTACTGCATTAATATATACCACTCCAAGTACCAAACATTCTTGGCCTTAAGTATATGGAGTTGGATATTGCTGAGTTAACACGAGCGACCAGCAATGTAACATGATACATCCTCACTCTTGCATATATGCATATTTAGCTTACGCAAGCATTTATAACATAAGCAGACCGCTCCTCTGCCGGCCTCACTGGCAGCGGAGAAGCGTGGTCTTTAGCTAAGAAAACCTTTTGTTAAAAACTAAGAACCATTCTATACAAAACCAACGAAGTGAATACATGATTTAATAAAAAGAGTTATTCAGAAGAAACGTGTGATTGATCATTTTATTTAAGAAATTTAAATTACTGATGGAGAACAATTTAAACTACCCTACTAAATAATACACTTCCTTTGTTTTTTTTTCTAAACTTTATCTAGATCATTTGCCCTACTCAAATACTTTTTCTTCAAGCGACTATTGTGCATTCTATAAATTTTGATTAGTAAATTGACGCTTAGTACTATTATTATTGCGATCAATAAGATCGTAATAGTTGTTAGACCTTGTGTCTCTACTCTCTACTAGTACTATTATTAATGCGATCAATAAGATCGTAATAGTTGTTAGACTTTGTGTCTCTACTTCTACCTTATTGATCACATTGGCAGTGGAATCCACTGTTTTCGTGTCAATCAAACCCATTTTGGTTTTATGGAAAATGTTCTGTGTAGCATGTTCTATAATAACAAATGAACACTGTACTCAGTGTAGAATATTAATAATATTACAAACATATTGTAACACTTTGTTATAATATTTATGTATACAATATTCAAGTGCTATGCCTCTCAAAAAACATGACCACCCATGAGAGCATAAGTACTGGACATTGCTGAGTCGGCATATATTGCATGTGCGACCACTTTGTCACAATGCAACATGATACATCCTCACTCTCCCGCTGTGGCGGCACATTCTAAATATGTTTATATAAACATTTATAAATAAGCAGACCGCTCCTCTGCCGGCGTCACTGGCAGCGCAGCTACGCGGTCTTAGCTTTAAAGAACCATGGTTATAGATTTAAGAATTATTATCAAAAGAGAACTCGAAGCAGCTACACATTGATAATGCTAAGTAAACACTAAGATTTAAATAAAGAATATTTTAAAGTTAACTCTGAAACTCTGAATCTCTTATTGAAATGGACTTATAAAATATTGGTGACCCGACATTTTCCATATAATACATGGCGACCGTGACAGTGTTCACGCGAACATAAGACGGGAAAAATCTGCACTGGAGGAAAAACTGAAGCACTAATTCTGGATAACAAGAAGGCAGAGGAGGAAACATAGAAGGAAGAATAAAAATCAAAAGGAAAAAAATGTATCTGAGTGAGTAGAGTTGAGTGAAATGGCAAGGAGAGGAGGATTAAAAAATAAAATAAATAGAAGAATAGCGCACATAAAGTGGCTGTTACACACAAATCCTACACCTCCTCCATGGGCAACTGCCCAGAAATTACAATCTGAACTTGACTTTTTAAAGTCAATTATTGAGAACAGAAAGCCAAAAAACACTCTAACTGACTCAGTTAAGATTATACCTACGACATATGAAACTAAACACAAAATAATTCCACCTCCCAAAGTAAATCTGCCGAAGCCAGAGAAGAAGTGCCCAAGAGACTGCCCCGGGCCATTGGAGAGCCCCTTTTGTGAATATACCTGCTGGAGAGACAATAAATCTGGTGCGATGACCGGCACCGGTACCGCCTGAGCCCATAGGCCCAGGACAGCAGTAGCAGAGACGACACAGCGTGAAAAGCAGGCCGCTTTTTACGCCATCGAGGGAGCATCAGCGTGCCAAACCAGCGACGCCCAGCTGATGCCCAAGAGAGGGTGCAATAAAGAAGAACAAAAAACCAATTATCAACAAAAATAGCGAAATTGAAATTTAAAAAAAAAAAAATTATGTTATTATAAGCTAAATGAATAAGTAAAACAAACCAAATTGTAAAATCACATCCGACCAATATAAGTGTAGCCTGTGAAGCTATGCGAAAAAGTAGGTAGGGTTTTGTTAAAGGAAATTTTTATATATATATGTATATACAAAAGTTTTCTTCAAAATTCTCTGAAACACTTAATGTTTGATAATAGTATCAGTAAATTTGATGATTCATGTGAACAATCCAAAATGGGATTAATAGAAACCAAGACAGTGGACTCCACTGCTAACGTAATAAATAAAGTTGAATCATCAAATACTGATTTACGATTAACTAATGTACTTTTGTTGACAATGGTTGTCATATTGGTTGCATACGTTTTGTTCAAGGCATATAAGGTGCATAATAAATGTATTACAAAAAGAGCACTAAGCCATGCTAATGACTTGGACAAAATCTAAATGAATTATGCAAGCCTGAAGCAAAGGTGCATTTAAAAAAAAAAGAAGATATATATATATTATCAAACAAAACATTCTCTCAAAAATTTTTTTTAAACCCTCCAATTTTAAAAAAAAAAAAAATAAAAAAATAAAAAATGATATTTCAATTTTAAATAAATTTTGTTGAATGTGTAGTAACTAAAACAGGAATATGAGTACCTTAGACAGTTTCTTCAGCAAGGTAGTAGAAAACCATCCTAGCATAACATCCGACGTAATCGAGGTTTTTAAGAGTGAAAAAATCAACTCACCTCAACGCGCTATAAGTTTTGCAGAGATTGATATTCTTTACTTGGAAAAATTTGGTGAGAAATTCCCAATCCAAGAGAATAGTAGAGTACGTACTTGCTTCATCTTATCCATCCCATTTATTTGTTGCTTTTCAAATGCAGCAGGAACATTTATGTCCTATTTGATGGATGAAAATCAGGAATAAGAAAATAATATGAAGAACATACCGTCTACGGCAATACTAGAGACCTGACAATACTCGAGATAGGGTTCGCGCGTAACAGGCTTTGTCCTGGTGTCGCTTGGACCACTTGAACGTACTGCGCATTGTACGCGTCAACGTTCAGAAGAAAACGTTCCTTGATTATTTGATTATAGAGAAAGGAGAAACCAATTATAAGTACAAGGAGATACGGTGTTGAATAGATAAAAACTACAAGTTTAAAAAGAATATAGTTGTACTTATGGAAATGTCCATAAAAATAGCATACGGAAAGGACTTATTGAAAAAACCCAAAGGTAGAGGCATCCCGGAATGGGTACATAATATATTTAAGGCAGACATAGAAACAATAGATATTGTTGAATCAGATGAGGAGATAGAAAAAACATAATAAAAAAAAAATTTTTAAATTTTTTTCTAAATATATATATTTTACTAAAGCATGGAATGGAAAGAATTATATCTCCATATCCAAAGAGTTAAGGAAAATTTCAAAAAATCATATAAGTGCATAACGCAGAATAGGAATATTGAATAAGCATGCAATAGTTCTGGTTGACTCTTTTAATGAGGCACGAAGATTAGTGCATGAGAATAGAATAAATATAGATAGATTAATTAGAATTGGAAAGTGAAGAATCAGACGAAGGAGAAATTGGAGAAGAAGATCTACACTATCTAACAATTCCCGCGTCACTCACTTTACCACATAAAGATAACGAATCAGAATTAAATACATTGTCTGAACAAGACAACGATTCTGACTTTGAACTAGATACGAGTGTTATACCCAAACAAGACAAAATGACTGAGGCAAAATCTAAAAGAGCATTTATGAAAGAAATTTCATCCTCTATTCCAGAGTTCAATGGACAAAAGAGGAATCTTGATCCGTTCCTCACAGCCCTAGAGTTAATTGATTTAACCAAGGAAGAATTTGAAGACTTGCGGAACACTATGCAGATTCAAAGAACTCAAAACAGTCAGGGGAAATAATAAATAAATTGGAAACTACTATAGTTGGTGAACCATCAAGAGTAGTTAAAACGAGATAGTCCAAAATTGTCCAAAAAGGTAAAACTGCTGATAAATTTACATCAGAAATCGAAAGCTTGAGAAAAACATTGGAATCAACATACATTGAAGAAGGTCTTTCATCAGAGCTCGCTGAGTCATTCAGTACTGAAGAAGCCATCTCTACAATGAAACGGAATTGCGATAGTGGTAAACTCAGAGGCATACTAGAATGAGGAAACTTCAGAAATATGAATGAAGCCATCATGAAGTACTTGGAATGTAGTACTGACATGACTGGCGCTCCTAATTCAATATTGTATGCACAGAGGGGCCGTGGTAGTTATAACAGCTCATATAATTACCGCGGTAGAGGAAAGGGTCGCGGTTATTATAATAACTATAATAACCGTAGTAACCAGAATTACCCGCAAAACCGATACAACAATAATAACAACGGCAATAACAATAACAATCGAATAAACAATAGAGGAAACAACAGAAATAATAATAATAATAGAGGAAATAGATCAAATAACCAACAAAATGGTTATAATAATGTCCGAGTAACACAGACTAATTCGGGAAACTCCCAAACACCTTTAGATACCCAGTAGAAATAAATAGCAAAATTCACAGAATCAGTCTTGACATAAATACATTCGTAAAATTTACTAATGAAGCAACCGGAAAACAGTTAGTACTTTTAATAGACACCGGTGCGCAAATATCCATTCTAAAAGAAAATTCCGATACATTTCAAAATATCCGGACAGATCATACAGTCAACATACAGGGAATAAGTCAAGAGGTAATCAAATCCAAAGGAATTACTTCAGTTGACATACAAACGTCTAAATATATTATCCCACACGATTTTCATATCGTGAATTTCCTTTTCGCTATTCCATGTGATGGAATACTTGGAGTCGATTTTATGATAAAATACAACTGTCAAATAGATTTCGATCACTCTGAACACTGGTTGGTAATGAGACCAGACAATCTAAAATAATTCCTTAGTTCTGCCAGCAAGATCCCAAGTTGTCCGAGAAGTTGAGTTAAACTCACAAGATGACAGTGTATTGATTCCGAATCAAGAAATTCAGCATGGTATTTACATAGCAAATACCATCACAAAATCTCAAAATGCGGTCATAAGGCTGCTAAATACAACAGATAAAGTTCAGATTATAAACATAAATAATCTAAAATATGAACCACTTTCGAACTACGAAGTAGTCAATACAGATCCAAAACAAAGAGAAAAGTCAGTATTAACAACATTATCAAAGAATTTTCCACCACAATTTCATGACAAATTGATGGTATTATGTAAAAAATACAGTGATGTGTTCGGCCTTGAAACTGAACCAATAAGTACAAACAATTTCTATAAACAGAAGTTAAGACTGATGGATGATGAGCCTATCTACGTAAAAAACTATAGAAATCCTCATAGTCAAAAAGACGAAATTCAAAAACAAGTCCAAAATTTAATAAACGACGATATAGTCGAGCCCTCCGTATTTGCACACAATAGTCCACTTCTATTGGTACCGAAAAAATCGCTACCAAACTCTGAAAATAAGAAATGGCGATTAGTAATTGACTATCGTCAGATTAACAAGAAATTATTGGCAGATAAATTTCCACTCCCTAGAATTGATGATATCTTAGATCAACTAGGTCGAGCAAAATACTTTTCATGCCTTGACTTAATGTCAAGTTTTCATCAAATTGAACTTGAAAAAGGATCACGAGACATTACATCTTTTTCAACATGTAATGGCTCATATCGTTTCACGCGATTACCATTCGGTTTAAAAATAGCGCCAAATTCGTTCCAGAGAATGATGACTATAGCGTTTTCTGGACTTGAACCTTCTCAAGCTTTTATTTATATGGATGACTTAATAGTCATAGGTTGCTCTGAACAACACATGCTCAATAATCTACACGATGTTTTTGAGAAGTGTCGGCAGCACAACCTAAAGTTACATCCTGAAAAATGTTAATTTTTCATGCATGAAGTCACCTTTTTGGGACACAAGTGCACAGATAAAGGAACCTTGCCTGATGACACAAAGTATGAAGTCATTCAAAATTATCCAGTCCCACATGATGCGGACAGCGCTAGAAGATTCGTTGCATTTTGCAATTATTACCGAAGATTTATAAAAAATTTCGCTGATTATTCTCGTCACATAACAAGATTATGTAAGAAAGATGTAAAATTCGAATGTACAGTTGAGTGCCAAAACGCATTTGATCATCTAAAATCAGCATTAATGAATCCCACTCTGTTGCAATACCCAGATTTTAGCAAAGAATTTTGCATAATCACGGATGCAAGTAAATTCGCATGTGGTCCATGCGGTCCTAACCCAAAATAAAAATGGACTACAACTCCCAGTTGCATACGCATTCAGATCTTTCACAAAAGGTGAAAGAAATAAAAGAAGGAGAGAACAAGAATTAGCGGCAATTCATTGGACAATCACACATTTCAGACCATACATTTATGGTAGACATTTCACTGTCAAAACGGACCATAGGGCATTAACTTATTTGTTTTCAATGACAAATCCAAGTTCAAAATTGACTAGAATGAGACTTGAATTAGAGGAATATAATTTCACTGTGGAGTATCTAAAGGGTAAAGACAATTTCGTAGCCGACGCGCTATCAAGAATCACGATAAAAGACTTACAAAATATACAAACAAATAATAAAATACTGAAAGTCACTACCAGAAACCAAAGTAAACAGTTAAATTCCTGCGCAGGAAAAGAAAAATATGATGATGTAAAAGATTTGCAAAAGCAATCTATTAATGCAAGAAAGTTATAGCAAGAATTGACATTTGCGATATGTATACCAATGGAATTCTCGACTTAGGTCAATTTTTCCAAAGGCTAGAAAAAGAAGCCGGTATACTTAATATCAGCCAAGTCAAAGTGACACCGAGCGAAAAGATCTTTGATACAATTTCAATAGAGTCTTTTAAATTAATGGGCAATAAGAATTTAATATATTTAAGAGTAGCGCTACTCAAGCCGGTGACCCTATTATCAAATAATGATAAAGAAAAAGAAGCAATACTGTGTACGTTCCACGATGATCCAATACAAAGAGGTCATACGGGAATTACAAGAACATTGGCCAAAATAAAAAGGCATTATTATTGGAGAAATATGACACGAGATATATCTCAATATGTAAAAAAATGTAATAAGTGTCAAAAATCAAAAACAACAAAACATACTAAGACTCCATTAACAATGACTGAAACGCCACAAATGGCTTTCGATCGGGTAATTGTGGATACGATCGGTCCACTTCCCAGATCAGAACAAGGAATTTTAATTTGCGACCTGACAAAATACCTTGTAATTATACCAATAAAAGACAAAAGTGCAAAAACAGTAGCAAAAGCTATTTTTGAAGATTTCATTCTGAAGTACGGTCCAATGAAGACGTTCATTACGGACATGGGTACAGAATACAAAAATTCTATAATTGAAGATTTGTGCAAAAGTTTGCATATTAAAAATATAACTTCAACTGCACACCATCACCAGACTGTAGGAACTGTGGAGCGAAGCCACCGAACACTTAATGAGTTTATACGTTCATCCATTTCAGTTGACAAAACTGACTGGGATGTATGGGTAAGATACAATCTTAAACCACTCCGAACGCAAAACCGACATTAGGGACGTTTTTAAGGATATTTGGCGCTTTCGCATCCTCTTATCCAAGAAATTCCAAAAATGCTCAGTTGGATTGAGGTTTGACTATTGAGGAGAGGTGTGCAACTGCTAATTACTACATAGTAACCTCTCCTTCACGAGATATGACGTGTGTTTCGGGTCATTGTCCTTATGAAAATAATATGTAGCCTCACTAAATTGGAGCTGACTCGCGCTGTTCTAAAGGTTATCCTTCAATCTTTCAAGATAGTGAAACTTATCCATTTTGGTATCTAAAAACACTAGTTCACCGGCTGCAGATGTGGCCATGCACTCCAAAACAAATACCTAATTTTTCACTTTTGGAATTTAACTTGAGGAGCTTCATCAGGGTTTCTCCACACTTTTCCCTACTTAAAGGATCCCAAAATATTAAATTGGACTCATTAAAAAACACAATTATTTTTCTCTAATTTCGTTAATAAATGCTTTTTCCATACATAAATTATTCATTATACCCTGTACCCATAGGGTAAAAGGGTATATTAAAGTCGCTAAAATGTATGTAACAGACAGAAATATACATTTCTGACCCCATAAAGTATATATATTCTTGATCAGCATCACTAGCCGAGTCGATTGAGCCATGTCCGTCTGTCCGTCCGTCTGTCCGTCTGTCCGTCCGTCTGTCCGTCTGTCCGTCCGTCCGTCTGTCCGTCTGTCCGTCCGTATGAACACCTAGATCTCGGAGACTATAAGAGCTAGAGCTACCAAATTTGGTGTGAACATCCGTCTAGTGTGTACACAGATCAAGTTTGTTTCAAATTTTTGCCACGCCCACTTCCGCCCCCGCAAATCGGGAAAGCGAATTACTAGAGCTGTATTAAAGATATCGTATTCTTACTTGGCACACCTAAATATATACCAAAACTGGACTAGCTGACCAAATTTTGTCGAAATCGGACTTAAAACATCGGAGATATGCCTATATGGGTTTTGTACTGATATGCCAAGGCGGCATTGTCAGATAAGAAAGAGCGAGATAGCATGCGTTCGCTGTAGCTGCATGTAAAGGAAAATTTTGTATGAAATTGATGGCTACTTCGAAGGTTTTTTTTTATGTTGGTACAGGGTATACTCAACGTCGGCAGGGACGACTTGCTTGCTTCATTTTTTTATTAATTTTTATATAATTTAAAGTGTTTTTAGCTAACAGTCTCGATATTAGCAGTTTACTTAAACTTTTTTTGCTGACTGTATATATATTTTTCCTAATCAAACATTTAAAAAAAAAAAAAAAAGAAATTTAAAAAAAAAAAAAAATTAATAAATAAGTTAAATATAATCAAATTTGAAAATAACTCCATAGAATTACGTTATTTTTCTAAAGGAGGGGGATGTAGCATGTTCTATAATAACAAATGAACACTGTATTCAGTGTAGAATATTAATAATATTACAAACATATTGTAACACTTTGTTATAATATTTATGTATACAATATTTAAGTGCTATGCCTCTCAAGAAACATGACCACCCATGAGAGCATAAGTACTGGACATTGCTGAGTCGGCATATATTGCATGTGCGACCACTTTGTCACAATGCAACATGATACATCCTCACTCTCCCACTGTGGCGGCACATTCTAAATATGTTTATATAAACATTTATAAATAAGCAGACCGCTCCTCTGACGGCGTCAAAGGCAGCGCAGCTACGTGGTCTTAGCTTTAAAGAACCATGGTTATAGATTTAAGAATTACTATCAAAAGAGAACTCGAAACAACTACACATTGATAACGCTAAGGGAACACTAAGATTTAAATAAAGAATATTATAAAGTGTACTCTGAAACTCTGAATCTCTTATTGAAATGGACTTATAAAATATTGGTGACCCGACATTTTCCATATAATACATCTGAATAATTTCGAGATTCTGTCTATTAATAAACTATTTATATAGTTTTGAAAATCGGTTTTTTGCTTTTCTGAATCATCCACAAAATTAGTTAACTCTATCCAAAAACGTATACATAATAAAAAAGATTTTTTTTTTAAATTTCATTAAATCTAATATTTTGAAGAAAAAAAAATTTTTAGATGTAATGGAAATTACATTGAATTTTGTATATAAAAAGAGAGTGTGATATCAATTAGTGATATCCACTAAAAGTGATCAAGAGATCAAAAAAAAAATTAATTGATTAAATAATTCAATGTATTGCATATATGAAAAAAAAATAAAAAGTGACAGAGACGTGGAAAGTAGAAGGGGGGATAGTTCATGTGGTTGGCTCACAATTCAGGTTTACATATCATTAAAAATTTTACAAAGTATACTCCAACCATATGTGATAGTAATAGCCTACTTTTTTTGTTGTTAGTGTTTTTCAAGCAGCGTTTGCACGCATCGGCTTGAGATTTTAGTTAAAATTAAATAATTGAAAATGGGTAGTTATAAACATAAATTTTTTTTTAAATGGATGAATGAACAATGAATTTATTTTTTTTTAAATTGAAGGCAATATCGGAAATCCGATTTGCGTTACTTTACACCACGGCAAAGTTGGTCTTCAAGGGTTTTTAAACTCTCTTGGTAGAGTTGTCGGTCTTCCTCGGAGATGGTTGCTGTCTTCAGCATATCCTGCACCAGTCTTCTCTGGCGCAGGAGGGCGATTTTTTTTCCGCCCCGCTTCTTCCTTCTTTGAGTCGATTTATCTTTTTGTTTGTGAGTGGGCGTGGTCCATCGTTTGGATACACTACTAGAGCCTCTCCTACCATTAGCTCTTGGTAGACCAGTTGTCACAGCGTGATGAATGATATTCTCAGCTTCGTAGAACTCCTTGAAATCGTCTGATGTAAAAGCGGAACCTCTATCTGTGATGATTTGAATTGGATTTCCGAAGGTAACGCTTTGGGCCTCCAGTCTCGTGATAACTTCTTTGGCTGATGTTGTTTTAGTTGAATACAACCAGCAAAACTTGGTGAAACCATCTATAACAGCAAGAATATGCTTGTATCTCTTATCTGTGGACTCCAGAGGACCTAAGAAGTCGATATGAAACGTTTGGAGTGGTTCCTCTTCCTTCGACAATGGATGTATAAATCCCTCTTTTTTCCCACGTTTACGATTGGAGACTATGCATGGGATACAGCATCTAATATGTCGTTCGATCTTAGCGTCCAGTTTGGGAATGTAATATTCTTTGGCAATTAACTCCTTTATTTTTTTGACTGAAAAATGTCCTCTCTCGTGTGCCTCTTTGATAATTTCGCGTTGGAATGCCACAGGTACTAGTGTGGGTGCATCCCTTTGCTCGACAGGAGCAGCACTTTCGAATGTCACTGTGTCTGTTTTCTTATTATTTTTATTTTTATTATTAATTTCACCGTCGGCCATGTAGCACGTGATTATAGATATGTGCACTTTCGTAACTTTTTAGACGGGAGCGGCAGCAGCTAGATGGAGTATCAACACCACTCCATCTAGCTGCTCCCGTCTAAAAAGTTACGAAAGTGCACATATCTATAATGACTTGATAACCCCGAAAATGATCCGAGAACTCCCGATCTGTGCCATTCGACACATCTGCAAACTTTTCAACGCGATAGTTAAAACTGGTCACTTTCCCATAAGTTGGATAAAAACAGTAATCATAATGATCCCAAAACAAGGAAAGGTCAAAACACAGCCATGATCATACAGACCCATCATTTTATGGCCAAGTCTTTCAAAACTATTTGAAAAGGTCCTACAACTCCGTATAAATACAATCCTGGTAAACCAAAATATAATCCCACATCATCAGTTTGGCTTCCGTGAAAAGCATGGCACAATTGAACAAGTCAACCGTATCACCTCAGAGATCCGCACAGCATTCGAGGAAAAAGAATATTGCACAGCAATTTTTCTCGATGTCGCCCAAGCCTTTGACCGAGTCTGGATTGACGGACTAATATATAAAATACTAGTTGGCCCGGCGAACTTCGTACCGCCTTAGCGTTAGGATTCAATTAATGCAGTTGTGAATAATGCAACAAATTCATTGTGTTGATGGAAAAATGTTTTGTTGTGTGCGCAACGCTGATCGACTTCTCTTGCTGAATTGCTCATAAAATATATTTGCAAAAATTTATAGTCTTGATCAGGCATTGGCTATAAGGAACCTGTTCGATGATATATTTGACCCTGAATCTGCAAGAATATAAATATATTGCAAATATTGTATAGCAAATTTTAACACCATGTGGCTCGCAAAATACTGCCACAATACTTTACATCCATGACTTTGCCATAGGTAGTAAAACTAAAAAAATTGTTTACCATTATAATTACTTACTTTGAAAGTAGCCATAAAATTGTCTTGCATAACCTTTGTTGCCCCAAATGATGTCATTTGAAAGCAATTATTGTACTGCTGGATTTGAGTCAAAAAATGATGAGAATCTGGACCAATTCCAGATACCAATGAACGTAGTGGCTCTGGTGGCGGTACCAATGGCGTCAATTTGACTTGGCCGCTGGCGCAACACAACCCAGGGGCTTCACTTTTAAATTTCAATGCCTTGCAATGTGGACACACAATACTCATTTGTCCAATAGCAACAATTTTCGCTGAACTGTAATCAATTGCCACATTATAACTGAATGCAGCTCTGTGGGGATTAAACACAAAATTTCTATCTTCAAATCGATTCCGTTCAAGTTCATTTCGCGCTTCGCGTTGCTCATCAGTTTGATTTGCTCTTATATATCTTTGATTTGACGTATTTCGAGTTCTGCGGCCTAAGCTACGTCTGGTTGCTGGCATTGTTAAAAACGAAAATTCAATTGTAAATATTATAATTTTATGAAGTTTTTGTGGATTTCTAATCGAACTTTTTGTTTATTTGACTCAAACTGATTTCTGTAAACAGATCGATTTTTAAAAGGTTGCTACGAATATTTTGTGTTGTCTTGCCAAAAATTGCGTATAAACCATGGCATGAGAGATTTTCTTAACATTTTTTAACGTAAGAACCTTCTCCTAATAATAACAAATCCAACAAAAAAAGAATTAGTGAAATCGGTCCATCGTTTCTCGCGTGATGTCGTGACCAAGAAAAACGGCTTTCATTTTTATATATATAGAAAAGCGACGCTCCCACAATATACACACAGACTATTGGAATCTTATCTATCCAACAGAAAATTCGCTGAACGATGTAATAGCTTCACCTCTGATGACTTCAAATCAAGAACAGGTGTACCTCAAGGCAGCGTGCTGGGTCCAACACTTTATATTTTGTACCCAGCGGACATACCAACAAGCCCTACACTCATCACATCTACTTTAACCGATGACACGGCTATCCTCAGCCGCTCGAAATGTCCGATCAAAGCTGCTGAGCAACTGGCAACCCACCTAAGGGAGGTAGAAAAGTGGCTTGCAGATTGGGGCATCCGTGTAAATGAACAGAAATGCAAGCTCGTTACGTTTACCCTCAATAGAAGAAACTGCCCATCATTGACACTCAACAACATGCCAGTGCCTCAATCCGACGATGTCTTGGAGTTTACCTGGATAGAAGATTAACTTGGCGTAAGCATATCGAAGCCAAGAAAAAGCAACTAAAGCTTAAAGCAATCGGACTGCATTGGCTTATCAACGCACGATCTCCCCTATGTCTGGAATTCAAAGTTCTCCTCTACAACTCTGTATTAAAACCCATCTGGACGTACGGCTCTGCACTATGTGGAAACGCAAGCAAGAGCAACATTGAAACCATGCAAAGCGCTCTATCCAAGGTTCTCAGATCCATCACGGGAGCACCTTGGTATATCCGAAATGAAAATGAACAGAAGGACCTACACATTCCTAGCGTAATAACCGAAATAAAGATACAACAGCTAAAGTACACCGCTAAACTGTAGGCACACCCGAATACCCTAGCCAAATAATTAATCCGAGTACGTGAAAGTACTCGTCTTCAACGAAACGACCTCCCAACCCTTTAGTAATTAATCAGGGCCATAGATCAAAGCAGCATCTTTTAGATGTTAGGTTATGTGATAGGTTAAGATAAACCTAGAAATTTCTTGTTAGTCTTATAAGCCTATATAAGAGATCCAACAAAAAAATAAAACGTTAAAAAATAAAATATATTTGAAAGACTGCACAAAAAGGAACTTCTGCAAAAGGAATCTCTAAGCACTCAAGGAGCTATATCGAAAACATCGACTTGGACCAAAGTGTGCCGATTTTCTGAAAGAATTTAGTGGGAGTAAGCGGCATGTTTCCAAATTGAATTGGAATGTGCTGGCACTACGGCACAATGACAAGAATCATCGATGCTAGTTTTGTTATCCTAAGCTATTAGATAGTAATAATTCATTGATCCCAGCCCTAAGTACTCTGACTTGTTTCTTAATTAATTGTCTCCTCTCTAGGTACATTACTATATACGCATTGCTACACACATATATATGTAAATACGCATCCCAACTCTAGATACATATATATACATATATACATAAGTTTCTCTCTAGGTATGCTTACATATATACAAAATTAATTGCGCAGCAGCATTAAGCCGGCCGCATGTATATGTACGCTCACTCGGTGTTATACATATACACACACATACGCATGCAACTCCAACGGGACTTGCACGAATTTGTCCACGTCGCTTTTGCGCAGTTTTCGATTTTGGTTGCAACGGGACCCAAAATAATGCGTACGTGCCGATTCTGACGCCGACGCGTGTCGCGACAGAATCGGTTGTCATGGTAACATTGATTGTCCGGGCGCGTGTCGCAGCCGGCAGAGGGCAGAGTCTGGGCAGAGAAAGATCGAAAGTTCGAGAAGAGTGGTCAGCGACTGCGCAATTGGAAGACGATAAATGATTGAGAAAACAACCCTTAAAGAAGACGGTCGCCAGTAAAACAAAAGTGAAACCAAGTGCAAGTGCGGAACTAAAAGAAAGCTAAAGGACCGATAGCAGGTCCTTAATGATTAAAAAAAGAAAAACAAGGCAAGTCACTGAGTGAACACAGTGCCCCCTTTAAAGGAAAACCCAACGAGACTGAGTGATTTAAAGAAAGTTTACTAGTTAAGTGTGTGTGCACCAATATACCGGGTGAGTTGGCCATGCGACCCAATCGTTGCCCTTCCCCTTTGACCCAAGGATAGATAGGATTCTAGAGTGTGGTTAGGTTTTTTTTTTGCAAAAAGAAGATATGTAATAAAGTTTATAATCATGGAAAGAGCCAATGTCACAATGATTGGGGGTGAAACTAATTATAACTAATACTCCCTCCTATCCTTTCCCCATTTTCAAATGTTGCGAAGCGAAGTTTTATTTTATTTTTACATATATATGCATGCATATAATTGTTTCATGAGCATATCATCTGCGTGGCATAAAGAACCACCATAACCCATATCGCGAGAGTTTCATATGCCACAGGAATTTTTGTATACCCTCATTGTAAAGTGTAAAATATTTTTTTTTTATAAATAAAAGAAAAAAAAAAGAGTATATATATTTACTTATTTATTTTGTATGTAGAATGGCGGATATCTTCCTTCTTTTCCCCAGAAATAAAACGTAGATTGAAGAACTCCAAGAATTTCACTTAACAATTGTATGTATTCTTCAGTACACTTCTTTTCGATCTCACGTTATAAAAGCGATTAATCTAACTTAACATTACATATTACAGACTACTTAGCATTACAGGCCGTGGTGAAAGCTCCCCTGTTCACCACTCCCGTCTCGCTCTCTCGCTCTCTACGTCATCGTGACGTAGACATCCCGGCCCCCTTGCAATATCAGGATTGCGAATGCCTCAAGGGTGTGGGCAGCTACCGGCCAGTGTTCACCCGAAGATGGTGCGCTGGGCCACGGGGAATCCGTCCCGACTCGCGCGGCAATCTGCCCGTATGACTCGGCGGTATACGTCACCGCCCAACACCACGAAGATGGAGGCCGGAGCGTGGAAGCGCTCATCCAGCCTCAGGTCCGCGAACCGCTGGCACACGCTGTCATGGACGGGCCGAGCGGGTGTCCGGAACTGGAGGGCCGAATCCACCTGGAAGGCGACGTTGAGCTCGACGTCAGTCTCCACTGCCGACTTGACAACTGCCGTGGGCATCACCAACGTGGATGACAGGTTTAGGAGTCCTGTGAGCGAGGGAGGAGCAACGGAGGGTTTGGAGGCTTTCCTGGAGGAGGCGGCTGGCGGCTCCCGCGATGTCGAACGACGCTCATCGTCGTGCAGCAGCGTATGGTGCCGCTGGTCGCATTTCTGGCATCGCTTTCCACTGCGGCAGGACTTGCCCGAATGTTCATGGGCCAAGCAATTCGGGCAGTTTTTGTTAATTAGGACCGCTCGGAGACGCTTCTCTGTCGCGAGTTTGAGGAAACGTTTGCACCTCTTCAAGGGGTGGACTCCTCGGCACACCCGAAACCGAAAGGTGGTAGACTCCCGAGAGCGTGTCTCCTCGGAGGGTTTGCGGCGTTGGCGTGGACGTGGTGCCATTGCTGGAAGATCTTGTGGTGAACTGGAAAAAGAGGGCAAGAAATGAAAAGTAAAACTGAAAGGATGAACTGCCTGGATTCGACCGAGTCGCCACTCGTTAGGTGGCAAGTTGTCCTCCTTAACGACAACCATGTCGTTGATCTGGAGATCTCTCATGGGTCGTTGCCATTTGTGCCTCTTGTGCATCTTTTTCAGATACTCCTCCTTCCAGCGCAGGCAAAGTTGCTGGTTCAGAGCCTTAAGGCGCCGCCATCGGTTGTGGATGGACTCGGCGAGCTGAGGGATTTCAGCTTCAGGAGCTGACAGGAGAGGCGCTGCGATCAGGAAATGACCGGGTGTCAGTGAGAGGAGTTCTGTAGGGTCATTTGATAAAGGAGCCAGTGGCCTAGAATTTAGGCAAGCCTCGACTTTTGTCAACAGCGTTGACAGCTCCTCGAAGGTGAATCGAGTGCCGGAAGCGGATTTACGGAGCAAAGTCTTAAAACTTTTGACTCCAGCTTCCCATAAGCCACCCATATGCGGTGCTCCGGGCGGAATGAAACGCCAGTCCAGCTTATGGTGGCTGTACCGACTTGAGGCTGCGGATGCTACTGACTCCAGAAACTCTTTGGAGAGAAGTTTCTCGGCGCCAACAAAGGTCTTGCCGTTATCAGAATAAATGCTTTGCAGACATCCTCTGCGACCTATAAACCGCGCCAACGCGGCCAGGAATTTCTCAGTCGTCATGACGGATGTGCATTCCAAGTGGATAGCCTTGGTGCTAAAACACACAAACATACACACATACCCCTTAGTAATGAGACAGGGCCGGCAAAATCCACTCCCGTGTAAGTGAATGGCCTGGAAAAGGAAGATCGCTCCTTGGGCAGATCTCCCATTAGCTGCGTTTGGAGACGCTTTCTCTATATTATACAGACCTTGCAGGACTTGGTCACATGTTTGACCAAATTATGAATCTTTGGAATCCAGTATTTCGCGCGGATGATACGGATCATGAGCTGATTCCCCCCGTGCAACATTATGCGATGGGGGAAATCAGTAAGGAGTCGAGCTAACCGGCTGTCATACGGCATAAGAACAGGATGACGTTCATCATACCGCAGAGAGCTGGGGTTTTTAACCCGTCCACTGGCTTGGATAATGCCATGGTGGTCAAGAAATGGATTTACTCGACGCTAAATCGAAATAATGAGCGCTTGCTCTGCTGCTGCCAGATCGCCTTGGGAAAGTTGAAGTAAGGTCGCCCTGGGACCTTTGCGACAATGGCGGATGAAACGCAGAGTGTACGCAGAAACTCGTAATGCTCGGCTAAAGTCGGAGAAACGGTCGAGGAACTCTTCCGTCGGCGCGATCTTAGTGGTATGCACCTTAATGGTCTTTTGTTCGACGTCAGTCTCTGGGATAGACTCAAGCGCCGGTGGCCATTGGCTGCGAGGCAATGTTAACCACTCTGGGCCGTGCCACCACAGGTCTGACTGCGCTAACTCACTGGATGAAACACCTCTACTTGCCAAATCGGCGGGGTTGTGTTCTGAACGAACATGATGCCATTGTTGGGCGTCGCAGATCTGTGTTATTTTCGCTAATCGATTTCCCACGAATGTGGTCCATCTGCACTGAGGTTTCTGAAGCCAGTACAACACAATGGTGGAGTCTGTCCACAGATGCAGATCAGGATTATCTACCGGCATGTAAGGGAGAATTGCAGCAGTCATCTCAGCCAAGAGGACTGCTCCGTACAATTCTAATCGAGGGAGAGAAATGGTTTTCACTGGAGCCACTCTTGTCTTGGAGGTAAGGAGATTCGTGAAGCTGTGATTCCCTATCACAGCTCGAACGTATAGCGCTGCACCATACGCTCGCTCGGATGCATCACAGAACCCGTGATGCTCAATGTGGACCTTTGGTTGACAATGTACCCATCTGGGAATACGGATTTCGTTGAGTGACTGGTAATTGATCACAAACTGGCTCCACTGTTGGTCACAAAGTTTGCATAAACATCTTGGCACGCACAATGAATGGAGATAACCAGCCTGCTGGATCGAACAATTTAGAGATTTGGGACAAAACCTCGCGCTTCGAGTAGGAGGATTTTTGCTCCAGTGGAGAAGGAACGAAGAAAAACTCGTCAGTCGTGGCTCTCCATCGAATCCCCAGCGTCTTGGTTACGCTAGCGTCATCGATTTCGAGAAACTCGGAATTTAACAGGTGGCCTGACGGAATGTCACGCAAAAGCGGCTTATGATTGGCCGTCCACTTTCGTAGGGGGAAACCAGCGGACTCCATCGCACATGACAGCTCTTTAATAGCCTCACAGGCCTCGTGTTGCGTGTGGGCACCAGCTAGTACGTCATCCACGTACATGAACCTGCGAATAACTTCACTAGCTCGAGGATATTGTGATTCCACATCACTTGCTAGCTGTTGGAGGACTCGAATCGCAAGGAAGGGGGCACAATTTACTCCAAATGTGACGGTTTTTAGCTCGAAATCGCTTAATTCGCCATTTGGTGTGCGGAACAAGATTCGCTGAAACGGAGTGTGTCGATGGTCAACAAGGATTTGCCAATACATCTTGGTAATATCGGCGTTGAAAACAAATCGGAAATATGTCCACTTAAGTAGTTGCATGTTAGGTCGGATTGGAGGACCGGTCCTGTATGCAAGACATCGTTGAGACTCTGCCCATTAGTGGAGGAACTGGAGGCGTTGAACACTACGCGAACTTTAGTAGTGGTGCTTTCTGGCTTAAACACCGCATGATGTGGAAGGTAAAATACAGAGCTACCGTCTGCAAGACTAACCTTCCTCATATGACCAAGGTCTATGTACTCTTGGATCACCGAGTTATACTGAGCTTTGAGTTCTGGATTCTTGCTCAGTCGGCTCTCGTTCCGAAGGAACTGGGCCAATGCACCTGGAATGACCCAGCTGGATGTTGCTAGGCTCTCGGAATGGAAGGCTGACGATATATCGTCCCGAGGTGTCCCTTTTGGTGGTTCGGACGAAGTTCTCCTCACAATCGGAATCGGACTCTTTCATTCTCCTCACAGGGAGATCCTCCACCTCCCAAAATTTTGTGAGAAGTTTATCTAATTGGCTCTCTGGGGGATGCACGACTCGAGTGGAAAACGAGGAGATTGCCCGCTGGTCGATTTGGGACTCGTCAACTGGCCATGTAAGTACCCACCCGAATATGGTCTCTTCCCCAAGAAGGGTGCCACAAATGTTGGTTTCTTTGCCCTTCAAGGAAATTGCCGGAAGCACGTCAGATCCGAGCAGTAAATCTATTTGGGCACTGTGACGGAAATTCGGATCGGCAAGAGGCAAGTTGGGCAGGTTTTTTTTTTTTTTTTTACGCGCGAATCCCAACGGGAGCACTAATTGCCCACACCTCCCGCCCAACCGACCGAGGGGCATAACGCACGGCTCGAGTCGCGGGGATAATTCACAAAACACAGACAAAAAGCGAAACTATAGCTAATTACGTGCTAGATAGGAAAGGATAGAAGTTTTTAGTGAAGGAATAGAGAGCTCTGAACTGATTACATGATAAAGACGAATATAATCAGAACAAAGAACTCGAAAAGGTTCATACATTAGGTAGTTAGTAGTACATCGTGGAAGTGTTAGAGGAAGAGGAACTGTTAGTTTTACTCGGTTCAATAGCTCGGGAGAGTCTATATCCCCATTAAGGAGCTTGTGCATAAATATGACGCCAAGCATTAATCTACGATTAGTAAGGGAAGGAAGGTCAAGTAAAAGAAGTCTACTAGAGTACGAAGGTAAGTTGATATTACGATCCCAGTTCAGACCACGAAGAGCAAAGAGAAGAAACTGTTTTTGAACTGATTCTATCCTTGCTTTATGTGAATCGTATTGGGGTGACCATATGCAGGATGCATATTCCAAAATTGGACGAACCAATGAGGTGTAAAGAACTTTGGTAGTATATGGATCGTCAAATTCCTTTGACCATCTTTTAACAAACCCAAGAACACCCATGGCTTTTCCGACAGTAGTGCTTATATGGGACTTAAAAGTCAATTTATGGTCCATAAGTACTCCCAAGTCAATCATCTCATTAAGTCTGGTTAATGGAACGTTATTAAGAAAGTAGGTAATCGACTGAGGAGTATTTCTGAAAAAAGTCATGACCTTGCATTTAGATGTGTTTAGGTTTAATAAGTTGTGTTGACACCAAAACTGGAAGTTTTGGAGGTCAGACTGCAACCGTGAAGGTGATATAATGTCTCTGTAGCTGAGACAAAGCTTAACATCATCTGCGTACATGAGGACACGAGAATGAATTAAAACGGATGGAAGATCGTTAATAAAAAGGGTAAATAGCAAAGGTCCCAGATGACTACCCTGAGGCACCCCCGAAGTGACTTGGATAGACCTAGAACTTGAAGACTTGAAAAGAACTTTCTGTGTTCTGTCTGTCAGGTATTCACGAATCCATTTAATTAAACTGCATGGGAAACCAATTTTGTTTAATTTTAAAAGAAGAAGTGTATGATTAACAGAATCAAAAGCCTTACTGAAATCAGTATAAACGACATCAGTTAGCCTTGCATTCCTAAATCCTTCGATCGTTAATGATGTAAATTCTAAGAGGTTAGTGGTTGTAGATCTACGTTTCACAAAACCATGCTGAGATGGTGAAATAATAGATCTACAAAAATGTTGCAATTGAGAAGTGATTAACTTTTCAAATGCTTTAGGAATACCGGACAATTTAGAAATACCCCTTTAATTGGATGCTTCGGACTTTTTACCATTTTTATGAAGAGGAATTATATAAGATTCCTTCCATATAGACGGGAAATGACAAGATTTAACGGACAACAAAAAAAGTTTTTGAAGTGGCTTACATAGAGCCTCAGCACAAAATCTGAGTACACAACCAGGTATTCCATCAGGACCAGGTGTGTACACAGGTTTTACTAAATTAAGCACGCTAAGAAGCGAACTTTCATCGATCGAAGGACTACAAATACAATTAGACCTTTTTATCTGATAAGGATACGACAGATTCGCTCGGTATTCCGTTGAGGAATATGTTGTTGTTAAGAAATCAGCGAACAAATCAGCAATCGCTTGATCAGAGTCCGCTATATTATTTTCAAACGATAACATTGATGGGTGGACAACCGTCTTACGTTTAGAATTCACAAAGCTATAAAACTGTTTAGGGAAAAAAAACGGGAAAACTCAAGCTTAAAACGATTGAGGTAATTATTATAGCAGTTCTTGTTAAGCAACATAAAATTGGAGCGAGCAACTGCGTAAAGAGCAAAGTCTGAAGAACGTCCCGATTTCTTGTATTTTTTATAATATCTGGATATGACATTTTTCAAGTTGGATAGCTCACGAGAAAACCAGGGAGGTCGGTGAGACGACACTGGAGTCCTCAGTGGGACACAAACCTTAAAAAGCGAAACAAGAGTATCATAAAACAACGAGATAGCAAGATTCATGTCTGAGCAACTGTATAAGGATGACCAGTCAGTTCTCAGAATGAGCTTCAATGAGATTCAATCACAGGACTGACACCAACAATCGGTGCACGAAACGAGAGATCTACAGATAAATCCAAAGTAGGATGAAAATTGTCTTCAGGCAAGACTAGAGGGTCGGTTCTAGTAACTGCACAGTTAGTGGAATCCAACACAAATATCAGATCTAAGGATCTGCCTATGTTATTTCGCACAGGGTTTATTTGAGCTAATGATAGCTCAAAAGGCCATCAACGAAGCTGTGAGATTTAGAAGGAAGCAACAAAGCAGATTCATCAGATTGAGACCATGCTATTTCTGGTAAATTAAAGTCACCAAAGACGATTAAGATATCTCTATCAGAAAGCAATGAAGAAATATATCGAATAGAATCTAAATGTTTTGCGTACACCGCCATGTCGGATTGTGGCGGGATGTAAGAACAAGTAATGTAGACAGAGAAAGACTTGAATCTGACCTTAACACTAACAAACTCAATCTCCAGAATGTCCGGTGAATGAATTTGGTCAGAAGTTAAGGCCGAGTCAACTGCAATCAGAACTCCTCCGCCTACACGAGAAGTCCGATCACATCTAAAAATTGAAAATTTTGCGGAGAGAACAGATGCATCGTTAATATCGGGCTTTAACCATGTCTCAGTAAACACTAAAATTTTAAATTCAAATGCTAGACTATCTAAATAGAGTCTAGGAAGCTTAGATTTAAGTCCTCTCACGTTCTGATACGCCAGATGAAGGGACGAGATTAGTTTTTTGGAACGCCAGCCGATGCTGATATTCCGGAAGATGAGGAGTTAGATGGGATAGAAAGCCTAACCGGATCCCGAGCTTTCTTTTTGGCCGTGTATTCGTTTACTAAAATGTGATCCGGCCAAAAACTGCTATGACATTATAGTATAAACAGTTCAACTGGGACACTTATTTTAAAGGAGGATATCTCCCTCGAATATTTAAATTTAAATTTTTCCACCGCTATTTTAGCTTTATAGTGATGAGCTAAGACATCATCCGACGAATGTTCGGGATCAAGCCTTGAAACAAATATATGTTTCTTAGGTGGAACTCCAGTTAAAGGCTTATAGGAACCAGGCCGCAAATCAACCGCAGCGTCAGCGACCACGATTGAATCCGCCTGCGTGTCCGGTATTGCACCTCCAACTGGACTACTATCGGCAATATCAACAGTTATTGATAATTGCCCGGACTTTTCGGAAACTACAGCTTTATTCGTCTGCAAAGAGAGACCATTTCCTGGAGAAACGGAGATAGCCTCGTCCTTGCGACCACCTTGAGAAATGGGGGTGGTAAACGAAATAAGCTGCGGAGGATTTGTCACAGTGAGCAGTGAAGGAGATTGTGGAACTACGGCCGAGACGGCATTGGGCACAGGCAAATGCAAGGACAGATTGCGCATACTAGTTTTCTTACGCTTTTGAGACTCATTTAACAGCTTATAGCTGCTAAATTCGCTCTCCACAGTATTGAACTCATCGCAGAGTTTACGAAAACTAGATGACAATTTCTTCAATCTATCCCTGGTTTGCCTCATAAACACCCTCATTTCGATCTCAACCTCTCGGCATGAGTCACAACCCCATTTGAGCCCTCCTTTTTGCTCCAAACAATCCCTTACCCTGGCCGTGTAGCCAGCACATTTAACGTGCATGACATTGTCACACAGCCAACAGGAAAGAAACGCGTTATGGGGTGAAGGAGGGTTCAAATAATTTTTGCTTGAGCAGACAGACATTTTTAAATTTAATTACAACTCAAAAATTTATAAAAATATTAAATATTAAAAAGGCCAAAGAAAAAACTCACTCAGATTTATTAAGCAAATTCGACACTGGGGTCAAACTCGCAGAGAAAATTAGTGCAAGAACTAAGAGAACTAAGCACTACACAAATACACGTATCATTTGTACGCGAGACAGATAGATGCGAGCGCGAATAAAAGAAATTAGAAAAAAGAGAGCGGGAGAGCCAACAGCACTGCACATGCAACAACAATGCGTTGGCGATAGCGCGAGAGCGGTATTAAAGCGGTAAAAGGTACAAATGCAAGAGCAAAGAATAACAAAAACAACAACACTGCTGTAAAAAGTTTTGTTGTTTTTTCAAATATTAAGTTCAATGCTTTGATTTTGCTTTTGTATAGTTAATATAAACAAAAGGCGCAATGACAAAAATTTAAATGACAGAATAATGTCAATATTTATTGCTAAATTATTAGCTGAATTTTTAGGCAGGCGCGGTGAGTTTAAAACCGAAATAAAAGAAATTATGCAGGAGCACAGAAAAACACGTCTATCCACGATGAAGAAAGAAGTGATCTAAGGCACTCTCGCTTCTTGTCGGAAGATTGCCTGCCAAATACGGTAAGACATAGGCAGACATGGGCACTCGCCGTTCTGGCATCAATGGAGAACCTATGACGAGCTGAGAAAGCTTATGGGCTTGAGCGGGAGTCGACATGGTCAGACCAGATATATGGGCAGTCACTGTTTCGAACGGAAGTTTTATTTGATTGAAAAGCCGCTCCGTTATGAAACTCCCTTCAGATCCTGGATCAATCAAAGCACGAGCCCTATAGGATATTCCCTGATGACGCACGGTAACCATGGCGGTTCCCAAAAGGACTCGCTTCGCACTTGATGCAAAATAACTTTGCGTGCGAATAGGTGGGTCTGGCGGAAGGTTTGAAACAACGTTGGCTTGATTGCCCCTCGCGTTTGAGTTGGGTAGCGCTGGCACTGGCGCACCGTTACCACGATGAAGTAGGATGTTATGGCGACCGTTGCACGTGAAGCAATTATGTGCACTTGGACATTCTTTTAGTTGATGCTGACGTGCGAAACAATTAAGGCATAATTTGAGTTGCCTAATCTGGGTGACTCTATCATTGATGGACATTTGGAGAAAACGAGGACACAGACGGATTGGATGATTCTCCTTAGCACACACCTTGCATGTAGACGTGCCCACCGAGATCTTGCTTTTAAAAGTCTTAATATTCCTCTGGGTCTCTTTTCGGACGAATTGTCTTGTCGATGGCTGACCACTCACAGTCATTGAATCTTCTAGTGATTCCAACGTAAGGACGCGATCTTCTAGAAACGCATTTAATTCGGACCAACATGGGATATCTCGTTTATTTTGGAGAGACTGCTCCCACATAGCTCGGGTAACCTTGGGCAGCTTGGAGCTAGCCCAAAAAACGAGCATGCTGTCCCAAGTAGATGTGTCGACACCGTGGAGATTTAATGCTAGCAAGCATCCTTGGAAAGTGTTCAGCATCGTTCTCAGCGATGTAACGGACTTGGTAGGAATGGGCAGTAAGCCGAACAGGACTTTGAGCTGACTATTGACAAGGAGTCTTGGATTCTCAAACCGCTCACAGAGGGCTCCCCAAGCTGATTCAAAACCATCATTGGTAAGTGGAGACTTAGCCACTAGAGCTTTGGCATCACCTTTTGTTTTAGAATTCAAATGGAATAACTTTTCGACAGGTGTTATCCGCGGATTGTCTATGTAGACAGCGGTGAAAAGGTCTCTAAATGTAGGCCAACGCAAAAAATCCCCGCTAAAGATTTCTGTATCACATGGCGGAAGATTACAGCCTCTCGAAGCAACGCTAGGAACTGACAACTGCGCTGGCATGGATGTCTAAGACTCTCTAAGTAGAGACGCGCAACGTTCATAAACATCATAACAATAAGCATATTTTGCTTCTAGGGTCGTAATATCTGCAGCGTCACCATCTTGCCCAATACTTTTGGAACAACGAACATACTCTTGTTCGGCTGTTGCCCATAAGGAGCGAATGTGATCCTGTCGGATCTTCAGTGTGGAGATTGTGACTGTGTTCTCAGACGGAGTGGTGATCATATCCTGGAAGCGGCTGATATGATCACTGGCAGCTATAAAGTCAGCCAAAGCCATGTTGGATACACGAATACGTCGTTGCGTTTCTGAACGAGTAGAGACTGAAGAAGCGGACACGGTGATGTGCGGGACTGGCTTCACAGTTTCTAAACTAGAAGGGCTTGACGCTCGGGAAATTTTCGGAGATGACAATCGTGGCTCAGATGAAGCTCGTTGAATGCCGTGGCTCTGACCCTTGAGTGCCGAAGACTCACTACTAGCAGAACTTGGATGACATTTAATTGTCGCAGGAGAAGCGAGACTTTTTGGTTTTGATGTCGGCGTCGCAGGCGATGCAGAACGTGGAGGAACAGTGAGCCGAGTTGACTTAGCGCTAGTCTTGGGTTGCTTGATTGGCATAATCTAAATCGCGGTTTTTTTGACCGTAGACGTAGCAGTGTCCGTCGATGCGATTTTGAAATTTGAAAATTGAAAATTGAAGATAAAAAAAATGGGAAAAGAAATATAGGAAATGTCGAAGCAATTAGAACTTGAATCGAGTATAATAATTGTCGCAGTAATTGAAAAACTTGGATATATAAATACTGAGGAATTTTTCGATGATGTAGAAATTTTCGAATTTTTGAACTTTGTTGAAGTAGGAATTTTCGGAATGTGGACTGTATATTTTATTTGACAAAATTATAGTTGAATGTATATCAATAAATCGGGTTTACACAAATGCACATAAAAATTTTACTGGTGGTTATCCGTTAATAAAATTTTTCTTTTTTGTGAACTTTGGGACGAAAAAGGATAGACGGCTAAGTGTTGTTGTTGGGCCAAAAAAAGGAAAAATTGCAAAGAAAAAATCTAAACTGTATGTTATATTTCTTCCGATGTTCGCTTGGAACGGATTTTTATACCCTGTACCCATAGGGTAAAAGGGTATATTAAAGTCGCCAAAATGTATGTAACAGGCAGAATTAAGCATTTCCGACCCTATAAAGTATATATATTCTTGATCAGCATCAACAGCCGAGTCGATTGAGACATGTCCGTCTGTCCGTCTGTCCGTCTGTCCGTCCGTCCGTCTGTCCGTCTGTCCGTCCGTCCGTCCGTATGAACACCTAGATCTCAGAGACTATAAAAGATAGAGCATCCAAATTTGGTGTGAACATGCGTCTAGTGTGTACACAGATCAAGTTTATTTCAAATTTTTGCCACGCCCACTTCCGCCCCCGCAAATCGCGAAAACGTATTACTAGAGCTGTATTAAAGATATCGTATTCTTACTTGGCACACCTAATTTTATATCAAAACTGTACCAGCTCACCAAATTTTGTCGAAATCGGACAATAAATATCGGAGATATACCTATATGACTTTTGCACTGAATTGCCAAGGCGACATTGGCTGGCAAGAGTGAGCGAGACAGTATGCGTTCGCTGTTGCTGCATGTTATAGAGAATTTTGCATGAAATTTATGGCGATTTCGGGGATATTCTATTTCATTTAATATAACTAGTTGGTACAGGGTATACTCAATGTCGGCAGGGACGACTTGCTTGCTTCATTTTTTTATGTTCTCGGTAGAAATACAAATACACCGTCAATAAACTTTAAAATCGTTTATAAAAAGATTAGTCACAAAATTTTTTTTGAAAAAAAAATAGGCAAATCTCACAGGAAAAAAACGACTCGGCTGTAGCGTTGGAGACGGTTTCACAAAATTTTCTTTATGCGCGAATTTCAAATTTTAAGGAACAAACAACACGAAGGCAAAAAATCCGTAATTAGTTCACTGAATTAGAAAATCTTTTTTTTTTTTGATGAAATGTCTCAATGTTTTATTTGTTTTTTTTTTTTTTATATTTCGGAATCCTGCACCAAAAAATAATTATGAAAATGCGTTTGTGAAAATTCAATGTAGGAGAAATTATATGTATGTGTTAGGATTTATATGTGTGGGTATGTGATATGTGTGTAAATATATTCTGTATATGGAATATGTAAAATATATTTATTATAGATGAAATGTGTATTGGAAAAAATATGTGCATTAAATATTACACGCAAGCTCGGATTTATTAAATTCGGACCGCGAAAACAATGCGAGTGCGAAATTATTTTATTGGACGTTCGCGTTAATTTCGCATTTGTTTCGCGTTACCGAAAAAATAAATTGCCGTCGTGTAAACCTTGAAACTGGAGCCGATAACAAGTGTAGGAATGGTGAACAATCGGAACATTCGTGTATGTGCGTACATATGTGTGACTCAAAATCGTAAGTTATAATTATTTTCTCGCGAAATTAATTTATTTTCACTAAATGTTTTCTTGTTCGTATTTTAGGATGTCACAGCACAAATTTTTCTCGCGGAGGAGTGTTCACTTCACTTGCTGTAAATTGGGAACGGCGACACACGGTAAGTTTGATATTGAATGCACATATATTTCTTGTTGGTGGAGGTATGTACAGTTTGACAACAAAGTGTTTACACAATGCAAAAAATTTTCAATTTCTCACTTTAAGATGAAAAAGAAACACTAATTAAACGTTTTTCGTAAATTTTTTAACTAAAGTATATTAGCTAAATTATTTACTTATAAGAATTACAAAAAAAAATTTAAATATCTTTCTAACAACAACAAAAAATAACAAAAACTTAAGAAGTCACAAAATTCAGCTGCCAACTAAGTGTTTACACAACATAAGAGTTTTCATTTTTATATATCCTCATATTAAAATTAATATTTTGTATGCCCCCCCATTGGCATCTATAACGGCTCCCAACCGTCTGTTCATCGATTGAGTTAGGTTTTGGACGTAATTCACCGAGATATTTTGCTACTCCTCCAATATAGTGGTCTTAAGATCAGTTTTACTTTTAGGATGCCGCTTGGCGGTACGTTTTTTGAGATACGCCCACAAATTCTCAATGGGACTTAGGTCTGGACTTTGGGCAGGTGTGTTCAAAACATTGTTGCAATTATGGAGCAGCCAGCACCTAGCAATATTCGCCTTATGCTTGGGATCATTGTCCTGGTAAAACTTTAAAATTGGTTTACCATCAACAAAGAACCCGAATTTGTTGGCACTGGCCACCAAATGTGTGTGGAGTATATCCATATATTGATTGGCATCCATAATATTTTCAATAAAGCGTCAGTCACCAACTCTTTTGCTTGAGATGCACCCACAAATCATCACCGAAAGTTTGCCAAACTTTAGGTCGGTATAATATTTTTTGGTTCTAGGACTTTTAACGGCTTGCGCCACACTCTGCTGGGTCCATCGTTATAATATAGCATCATTTTGGTTTCGTCACAAAATATAACATCCTCCCAACCTGAATCTGGTTGTCCTCCGTGCATCCTGGCAAATGTTAATCGCCTTTCAATGTGCTCTTTCGACTTCAATGGTTTCTTGCCAGCAACTTGGAATGAGAAGTCATTCCTTTTCAGGGCTTTCCGCACACCTTCGCGTGAAATGGTTGTGCTACATTCCTCCTACAGCTCACTGGAAAGAATCCTGGTCGAGATTGCAGAATTTTCATTTAATTTTCGGAGCGGAATGAGCTCTGCTCTGGGTGTTATGATGCGAGGCCGTCCGGTTGTAGGCTTTGCTTCACGCCTTCCTTCTGTTTGGGCACGATTTAGGATGTTACACACGGTTTTAAGTGAAATTAGAAACATGTCAGCGAACTCTGCTGGCGTTTTCCGGATGGTATGGTTATAATAAACCAACTAGGACATATCAAAACTTATCCTTTTGCATGGCATCTCTTAATCATCTAAAATTAGTAGTTTGACAGTTGTTAACGAACCAATTCTTGCGCCGAATGACAAAATTACGTAATATATTGAAGCTGCTACAGATGTACGCTTTTAAAATTCCAAGAAACAACGGTACATGCAAAAATTTCGAAGAGAAGAACCCAAATATCGTGATGTGTAAACACTTAGTTGGCAGCTGAATTTTGTGACTTCTTAAGTTTTTGTTATTTTTTGTTGTTGTTAGAAAGATATTTAAATTTTTTTTTTGTAATTCTTATAAGTAAATAGTTTAGCTAATATACTTTAATTAAAAAAATTTACGAAAAACGTTTAATTAGTGTTTCTTTTTCATCTTAAAGTGAGAAATTGAAAACTTTTTGCATTGTGTAAACACTTTGTTGTCAAACTGTATGTATGTATGGAAGTACCTTATGTACTTAGTTATGTATGCACATATGTACGTTTCTTGGAAGGAATGGATGTGTGAACAGTTGATGTCGGAAAAAATGATCATGGAACTGTTCATATGTACACTTACATATGTACATACATAACTGGGATTGGAAAAAAGATGGCTGCGTTGGAAAGCAGTACAAAGTTGAAGGAAAAAGAAATGAAGGAGAATGAAAAAATGACCTTATGTAATTTAATGAGTGTAAATGAAGTGCTGCCTGATTTAACACCTTATGTGATAAATCATACAAACGGACAACATTTACACTGCCACCTTATGTGGACTTCAAATAAAAGTTTTCACTTAACTTTCTTTGCAGCGTTGAGGGAAAAATCCACCGATGCGAGCTGGCGTCAGTAGATCGGCCTGATCTTAGAAAAACTTCCTTCTTGGTGGAGATCCGGCTCGAAGGACCAAAATGTATGTAGAAGGGTGGATATCTTCCTTCTTTTCCCCAGAAATAAAACGTAGATTGAAGAACTCCAAGAATTTCACTGAACACTTGTATGTATTCTTCAGTACACTTCTTTTCGATCTCAAGTTATAAAAGCGATTAATCTAACTTAACATTACATATTACAGACTACTTAGCATTACAGGCCGTGGTGAAAGCTCCCCTGTTCACCACTCCCGTCTCGCTCTCTCGCTCTCTACGTCATCGTTACGTAGACAATTTATTTATTTATTTATTTAACGTCAACTAAACAAAGTGCAATTGACTTAAACTAATTAAACTAATATAATTAAAAAGAAAGGAGTAAACTAAAAACAAAAAAAAAGTAGAATGCGAAAAATGAAAGAAATAAAGAAAATTAGGAGGCAGGAACAGTTCGAAGAAAGGCAAGGATTAATAAACGTAAAGAAGAAGGAGATATGTGAGGAGAAATAAAAAGGGAAACTCATTGTAGTCACTACACACCACCCGAAGAGGGTCATGTAGGCTAAAATTTGAGCCGCATGTTCTTAAATTTAAAGGAACAAAATTACGCGTAGGACGACATGGAACAGCAAAATCTATTTTCCCTTACAAAAAGGGAGAGTCTATTTCCCCAGATAACAATTTATGGAGAAATACAATTCCGCTGACGAGTCTTTGATTTGCTAATGAGGGCAGATTCAGGAGAAGAAGCCTACTCTGGTAACGAGGGAGGGGCCTAGTTGGCTCCCAGTTTAGACCACGTAGGGCGAACATCAAAAATTGTTTTTGGACCGATTCAATTCATTGTTGGTGAATGGAATATTGAGGACTCCAAACTGGTGAGCAATATTCTAGCACTGGACGTACCAGGGATGTATATAAGACCTTAGTAATATAAGGATCACTGGTCCTTGGACCAACGCTTAATAAAGCCTAGCAAAGATGTTGCTTTATTAGCCACAGATGAAATGTGAAGCAGAAAGCTTAGCTTCGGATCAAAAATAATGCCCAAATCTTTAACAGAACTATTTAGGGTAGCGCCATTCATGGAGTAATTGGCAAGAAACGGCGAACGTCGACAAAATGTCATAGATGAGCATTTCAGTGTGTTGAGATGGAGGTGATTAACCATGCACCACTCACTAAGCTTATTAATATCACCTTGTAAGATGGAATGAAGAGCTGGGTCTTTAAATGATACGCAAAGCTTAACATCATCTGCAAACATAAATACATGGGAGTTATTTAAAACGTTAGGTAAATCATTGATAAACAAAGTAGATTAGTGGGCCCAGATGACTTCCTTGGGGAACACCAGATAAGACATTAACATTTTTGGAAAGCGCAGATGTAAACAAAACTCTTTGAGTTCTATTGGTGAGGTAAGACTTTAACCAAGAAAGAAGATTAGGAGAAAAACCTAGCAGACCAAGTTTCATTAACAACAGTTTGTGGTCAACACTATTAAACGCTTTGTAGAAATCAGTGTAAATAACATCCGTTTGGGATTTATTACGAAAACCATCATGAACCAAAGAACTAAATTCAAGAAGATTTGTAAGTGATGAACGTCCCTTCAAAAATCCATGCTGATGCGGAGAAATTAAAGATTTGCATTGGTGTTTAAGATTAATCGAAATTAGTTCTTCAAAAAGTTTATGTGCTGAAGGGATAAGATGAGGAACCTCCAGTTGGGTTTGCCACAGCACATGAGGTAGATTAGATCACCTAAGATGATTAAGTGATCACGATCACGGAGAGAAGAGAAAATATTTTTGAAGACAACTGCATGGTGATTATAAACAGAAATGTCAGACGTTGGAGGAATATAGCAGCAAATTATAAAGACATTTGTGTTTTGGCAAAAAATTTTAACACAAATTATTTCGATATTGTATGGGACGTCAATGCTCACCATCTCACTGGAAAGGTCAGATTTGATGGCAACCAGAACGCCTCCAACTCGACGCGCAGGTCTATCATTTCTATAAACCACATATTCACTTGAAAAAAACTCAGAGCTTAAGACATTTGGTTTGAGCCAAGTCTCAGAAAACGCAGTGACATGGGAGGTAAAAGAGATACTGTTTAGATAAAGAGATGTTACTGAGATGACTGCTAAGCAGTCCTCTCACATTTTGATAAGAAATATTGATTTCAGGAGTTGGTAAATTTTGATGGTTTTGAAGTAGGTAGAGAGGCAACAGATCTAGTAGAACGATTGTTAGATACTGTGAACTCATGAACTACAGTATGCTCAGGCCAAAAAGATGAGGATACAATAGAACTGAATAGAGAGTTAGGAACGGAAATCTTAAATGAAGATATATCTCTAGCTTTACTAAACTTAAATTTTCTTCATCTTCAGCAGTGTTAGCATGCAGGCGGGACACAAAAATATGCTTCTTCGGCGCAATTGCTGTAAGAGTGCAAGTAGAAGCAGCGAAGGTAGTTGAATAAGCAGCAATAGAAGCCGTAGACGTTACCGCAGTGCTAGTGCCCAAGGTATTGATTGGGGTAACGGCTTCAACTATAGCATTAGAAGGAGCAGATGTGATAGCAATTTCGATGGCCTCAGCGACACCATTTGGAGCAGTTACAACAATTATATTATCAGCTGATGCCACAGAAGTTAAAGCATCGTTCACGTCAGTAATAATTTCGGCAGCATCGCTCTCCATAAAGTTAGTGTGACGATTTACATCCGAAGGCATATCGACAATAAGAGGCGTCGCAAAAATTGGAGTAGTGGATTCCATATTAGGAGTTAGAGGCATTGCAGAAACATTGACAGAGAGGTTGTTCGATTTTTTTCTCTTTGGGGACTCGCTCAAGACTTTCAATGAGATGAAATTTGACTCAAGATCATTGAACTTCTTGACGAAAGAGCTTAGATCAGTGTGAAGACTCTTAAAACCATCCCGCGTTTGTCACATGAATGTTCTCATCTCAAGCTCCACAGTGCCACAGCACTGGGCAAAGCAGATTATAAAAATTATTTCGCTTCAGCAGTAAGCAAAGCGCAAGAACCACCGTATGTAACTGCACTTGTTAATTTGGGTAGTGAGATGCTCAACTTATTACAGGGCGAAGAGTGCGACAATCAACACTCTTAGTTAAGAGAGAAGCACAAGAAGCGAGCAGCTGTAGGCACACAGGAAAAGTCCAAAAAAAAATAATTGGACAATTTAAACTTTATGATAGCAGTTTATATTATAACTTCACTATAAAGTTTACTAACATTGTTTGAACGCCGAAATACTTAGTTTATATTTAGGCACAAAAATCAAATTCTAAGCGGTCTTAGAGCACAAAAATTTTCGTATTTAAGAGGAGCGGCAAAAAACACGTCTTGCTTCAGCGAAGTTAGATCGATTGATATATATATGTATATATCTATCATTTTGTGTTCACCTAACATGTTGACCCACATACATTTATCCCTGTATTCCCATATTTGCCCATATCCCCGCTTCTTTCCTTTATCCCAAGTGAAATCCAGCAAAGCAACGTAGCAGTTTGTTAGTCAGCGATAGGACTGTCAACGTAATCACCGATAGAGCTAATATACCCAGCAGAATCACGATAGAGTAGACAGTGGAATCAGCGACAGAAAATCTCTACTTCTAGAGTCAGCGATAGAACGGCGTACATAACCATCAACATAGCTAAATAACGCAGCAGAGTTACGGTACAGTACACGTAGAATCAGCGACAGAAAATGATAATTACTTAATCAGCGATAGAACTATTCGCATAGCCAATGACATAGCCCAGGTACCTGGCAGAGTTACGGCGGACGCAGCAGTAGAATCAGCGACAGAAAGCACCGTTAAGAAACACTCAGAAAAGAGAAACATCGATGGAAATTTTCCATGACGCCGTTCAGGTACAGTCACATCAAAGCAGCGCAGGCATTGAAGCGAAAAAAAGTTAGACATAGCAACAGTAGCAACTGCAACGGTAGTTCTGTCGCCTGGGAGAGAAATAGAGATGTTGCTTTTGGGTTCTCATTGGTCGACGAGCTTGGCGTCAAGACCAGAGTGCACCTACTGAGACGAATAACGGAAGAATACAAACATTGAATAACGGCACAAGTTTCTTCAATCTGATTTAGAAGTAGATAAAAGGCGATCACCAGCATCAGGAGGGAGAGTCTACCACGAACCTCCACCAAGTCAACAACAGAGAGTCTACCGCGAACCTCCACCAAGTCAACAACGGGGAGTCCACCGCGAACCTTCACCGAGTCAACAACTGGAGTCTACCGCGAACCTCCACCAAGTCAACAACAGAGAGTCTTCCGCGAACCTTCAACGACAACAACGACAGTCAGCCGCAAACCTTCAAAGGATATACAGCAAGGATAATTAAACCAACGTTCACCAGCAAGGATATTCAACGATAACCAAGGATAATTATAACAACGTTCACCAGCAGGATATACACAAGGATACTCAACTATAACCAAGGATAATTAAACCAACCTTCACCACCAAGGATAACCAACTACGGTTAAGCAAAGCAAGGATCAACGAGCAAACCAAGCAGAATTTTACGGCAAGGATATAACCACGATTGAAAACACCCAGGATCAAGGATCGAACTAAGCAAGGTTCAACTACCAGGAGTGACAACCATCGCACAGCCCACTCAGTCCACCAGGATAATACAAGGATATTCAGCGAATAATAATAATTCATCTGCAACCGTCCAACTAACAATCACAAAGGATATCGACTACGGCGCAGCAGCATGCAATAATACATCGTTCAGTGACAATACAATTGTTTTACTGTCCCGAATTTTATCTATCGCCCTTTGAATTAATCCTTCACTTTCAGCTAGTGTTTACTTTTATTTTATTTTCATGACATTCTAAAAAAAAATGAAGCAAGCAAGTCGTCCCTTCCGACGTTGAGTATACCCTGTACCAACTAGATACATTAAATGAAGTAAGCAAGTCGTCCCTGCCGACATTGAGTATACCCTGTACCAACTAGTTATATTAAATCAAGATCGGCATCAACTTAATTCAAAATTCCTTTTATCATGCAGCAACAGCTACCGCATGCTATCTCGCTCACTCCGGCCAGCCCGTGTCGTCCTAAGTGCTTCAGTACAAAACGCATTTACGTATATCTTCGATATTTATTGTCCGATTTCGACTAAATGATTTCGTCGGATGATGCATTTTGGCCACATTATTAGGTATGCCAAATAAGAATGTGATTGCTTTAAAACATCTCTAGTAAATCGTTTTTTCCAAATTGCAGGGGCGGAAGTGGGCGTGGCAAAAATTTTCAACTATCTTAATTTGCGTAGACACTAAACAAAAGTTCGAAAACCCTCGAAATCGCAATCAATTCAAAACAAAATTCCCCTTTACATGCAGCAGCAGCGAACGCATGCTATCTCGCTCTTTCAAATCAGCCAATGTCGCCTTGGCAGTTCGATACAAAATGCAAATGGCTATATCTCCGATGTTTATTGTCCGATTTGAATAAAATTTGGTCAGTTTGTGAAGTTTGACTATATAATTATGTCTACCAAATAATAATTGGATATCTTTATTACAGCTCTTGTAAATTGATTTTAAAATTTTCTTTTTTCATTTTCGGGGGCGGAAGTGGGCGTGGCAAAAATTTGAAACAAACTTGACCTGTGTAGACACTAGACGGATGTTCACACCAAATTTGGTAGCTCTAGCTCTTATAGTCTCCGAGATCTAGGTGTTCATACGGACAGACGGACGGACAGACGGACAGACGGACATGTCTCAATCGACTCGGCTGTTGATGCTGATCAAGAATATATATACTTTATGGGGTCGGAAAAGCTTCCTTCTGCCTGTTACATACATTTTATCGACTTTAATATACCCTTTTACCCTATGGGTACAGGGTATAAAAAAAACCTTTGAAATAGCCATCAATTTCTTACAAAATTTCCTTTACATGCAGCAGCAGCGAACGCATGCTATCTCGCTCACTCCTGTCAGCCAATCTCGCCCTAAGCGTTTCAGTACAAAAAGAATATGGGCATATTTCCGATGTTTATTGTCCGATTTGGACAAAATTTGGTCAGCTGGTGCATATCGGCTATATAGTTAGGTGTGCCAAATAAGAATATAATATCTTTCATACTCTAGTATTCGTTTTTTCCAAATTGCGGGGGCGGAAGTGGGCGTGGCTAAAATTTGAAACAAACTTGACCTGTGTATTGGTAGCTCTAGCTCTTATAGTCTTCGAGATCTAGGTGTTCATACGGACGGACGGACAGACGGACAGACGGACGGACAGACGGACATGGCTCAATCGACTCGGCTAGTGATGCTGATCAAGAATATATATACTTAATGGGGTCAGAAATGTATATTTCTTCCTGTTCATACATTTTAGCGACTTTAATATACCCTTTTACCCTATGGGTACAGGGTATAATTAGTAACATGGGAGTCAAATGGATAAGATATCGTCGTAAAGCCGAGCTCGAAAGCTTCTTCGCCGAACCCGGACTGACCTCTGGCGGTTCAGTCGAGGAGATGAGAAACAGCTTCGCATCCAGGGAAGACCATAAACCAGATATACTCTCCCGGCTAGCAGAACTAGAATTGCAATACGGTCAAGCAGCTAGCATCGATAAAGGTCTAGAAGTTAAACCACGTTCACGTCCTGTGTCGCCTGCCCGACATACTGACAAGGAGTACTCAACTGAGAGACACGCATCTCTTAACCAAGACACAGATGGAAAATTATTGCAAATACCAGCGTTCGCTAGCAGCATGGCTACAACAGACCTACACCCACCAAGAGCCACCGAGAATACCAGTTACACTAACCTCATAGAGAAAGTGTCAAAATGGGGTCTTCATTTTGATGGGACCGCAGATCCATTATACTTCTTGGAAACACTTGAAGCAAGGGCTAGTACTTATCGCATCAGCACCGAATGGGTCCCTAATATGATGCCCATTTTATTTTCGGGACGAGCCGAAGGATGGTGGCAAACCAGCGGTCTGCTAGACGCCTCATGGGCTAACTTTAGAAGAGTGTTTCTAGATTTCTTTCTGCCGCCCCGATACTTTGAAAAAATAGAAGATACCATCCGCACGCGAAGATAGCGCCCTGACGAACCATTCAAGACATACTTGATAGAACTACGCCTCATGATGAGACGAGCTCATTATACAGAAGAACAGGAATTACAGCCCATATACGACAATTTACTGCCTGACTACCAATTGCACACCCGACTTATGGATTTTCATAACTTGCATAAGCTGACCCAGTTAATAGTGAATTTCGAGACCCTGCGTGGTCAAAGTTCTAAGAGATTCGACGCATCTTTTTCCGGTCAGGCAGACACTTCGGGCGCATCAGACAGCCATGGGCAACAATTTACCAGTGGACTTAAAGTTAACACCGTTAATAATCGAAGTACCAACAAACCAGCTTTGCCCTCTACGGAAAAATCAGCCAGCTACTCACACTTCTACCAAGTATCGGAGGCACCAGTGGATACTTACCGTGCTTGCCGGAACTGCGGTAAGCCGGACCATTTCGCAAAGCAATGCAACAATCCAAGGATATTATTCTGTTGGGAATGTGGAAAACGCGATGTACGAACCATCGACTGCTGTCGACGGTCGGGAAACGCCGGGCGCCTACGTTCGACAGGGGATCGAACGAAGAAAGCGCCGAGCCAGCCCCAAATGTAAGTAGACTCCAATTCGACAAGGGTCGCCTCTTCGCCTTAGTCCAGGTCAACGGATGTGAAGTGAGCGCCACACTTGACACTGGAGCCACTAGGAGCTTCATACACAGTTCACTGGCTCAGCAGATCGGTACCCACGGGAACTGGAAACGAATACACACCCCTATCAACTTAGCCGATGGATCTAGAAAGGAAATCACCCAGGCTATCGAGGCTGAGATATGTCTGGGGATGACACAAGTAAAAATACCATTGCTGGTATTACCAGGTATTATGGACCAATTGATCTTAGGCACTGATTTCCTACGTGGCGCTCGGACCATAATCCAGTGCGGGGAGAGCTATCTACAGAGCCTATGCAAAACGCCCTGCTTGGATCATTCGTCAGTTGCAGTGCTGCCACCCAACCGTCGAGTTCTTGGACCAACAACAAACAGGGTCAGTCACTCCTTGTTGGATCCCCAAGCTCCCCAAGGAAGGGTTGCCGGATGAAAAACGGATCCGAAACACTGCACTACCTCCTGCTTCCGATCAAGCCTTTCTTAATAACCCCTTTCGTCAACCAGGCATCGAAAAATCACCAGGCAGAACAGGCAAGCTAAACCTAATAGCGTCCCGGCCCACGACAAGAATGGAAAGTACCACGATATCTCCAGAGCCAGAATACTCAGAAGACACGAGAGTAAATAAAATCATCAACGAGTTCCTATCACAGGAATTACCAAAGTTCGACACATTACAAGGTGTCACTCACATCGCAGAGCACGTCATTACTATGAAGGATGACAAACCAATCAAGCAACGTTATTACCCTCGCAACCCGGCCCAGCAAAAGATCATCAACGACACCGTGGACCAGTTATTAGCCGAAGACCGCATCGAATCATCAAAGAGCCCACATAGCGCACCCATCGTACTAGTGGGTAAGAAAACCGGAGAGACGCGTATGTGTATCGATTTCAGGCAACTCAACGCGCAGTCTATACGAGACGCCTACCCTCTACCAAGGATCAATCATATTCTGGAAAAGCTTCGCAACGCTCAGTTTATCTCTACACTGGATCTTAAAAGTGGTTATTGGCAAATACCACTGGCCATAGCAAGCCGGGAATGCACAGCATTCAGCATTCGCTGATTTTCACTACGAAGGTGGGCAACTATACCGAAGGAGAATTCATCACCCTGATGAGGATGAATCCATACCATGGAAGCTATGTGTGCCGAAGGAAGCCCGTCAACGAGTACTATGCGAGTGTCACGACGAGCCCACCGCAGGTCATCTGGGAATCCGTAAGACAGTACTCAGAGTTTCCCAGAAATACTACTGGCCTGGTTTTTTCCGCGATGTAAAGCGACACGTACGCAACTGTCTTCAATGCCAAAAATATAAAGTGGACCAAATGAAGCCAGCTGGGAAAATGTTTACTCGTCAAGTATCAAAACCATTCAACACAGTGTGTGCTGATTTTGTTGGACCTCTCCCCAGATCAAAGCAAGGTAACACTGTTCTATTGGTTTTCTTAGATGCATACAGCAGATGGGTGAACTTGTACCTCTGCGTAAAGCCACCGCCGCTTCATTAGAACACGCATTTCGGTTCACCAGTCGCACCTTCAAAGAACTTTGTCAACGAGCTGGAGTAGAGATTCAGTACACCGCCCCGTACACACCACGTCAAAATCCTACCGAGAGGGCCAATCGCACCGTGAAGACCATGATAGCTCAATACCTGGGAGAAAAGTAGAGTAACTGGGATCACTTTCTAGCCCAATTTACATTGGCGATAAATTCCAGCGTATGCGATTCAACAGCATTTACACCAGTATTCCTTGTGCTGGGTAAGGAACCCCGCATCCCTGGAGCCCTGTACGACGAGGTTACACCAGGACTTGGCACCCCACCCTGGTCCCCTGAAGCACGAACACAACGCATGGCAGATGTTTTCACCATGGCCCAGGAGAACATGCAACGAGCTTCAATAGAGCAAGGACGTCACTACAACCTGCGACGTAGGGACTGGCGACCAACGATTGGAGATCTGGTCCTCCTGAAGCAACACCACTTATCCAAGGCCGCCGAGGGCTTCGCAGCCAAATTGGCCCCAAAGTTCAAAGGGCCTTACAAAGTAATCAAGTTTATTTCCAGAAACATCGTTCGACTACAAGAAACCAACAGCAGACGTAGACGCACGGCGAACATAGACGATATGAAGTCTATACAACCAGACGAACTAAGCATCCAAGAGAGATCTACGATCGAGTTGACGCAGCCCGCTGGCGTCAGAGGCGAAGCACAGAAGACCGCCGGAGTTATCCTACCAGAGACGAATTAATTCGCAGGGGCCACTTGATGGAAGGTGTGCCTTCCCAACGTCCCTGTCCCCCGCTGGGGGGCCTCAAAGTCACGGCAAGTCTGACCATGCATCCGCAGGCAAAATACTCATACCCAATATTACATTTAAGTTCACATTGTATCATAGTCATAAGCATCTCATTCATGTAAACCACACACGCTAGGTTGTTAGGCCCCAACGACCCAATATATGGCATACAGTTCCAAGTCAGAGTATCTAACACTTTTCATTTCCTCAGTCGTATGATGGCACGCCAACTCAGCGTCGAAGAGATAGTTGGTGTCATCGAAGACAGCACATGACCACATGGGAAGCTGAGTTCGCTAGCCCATCTGCAACAAGCGAACCTGCGTCGGAGTACGATCCTACAACACCACACGTCACCTCAGCAGTAACCGAGGCAGAGATGATCAACGACTGCTCAGCCTCTTATTCCGGCAATTCCCCGCCACCGGAGCCCATCCATTGCTGGCGAATAGTGGATGCCCCCGAACAAGCCATCGTTACGAGGGTGGACGTGTTAAGGCAAGCACTCGAGCTGTCTGACATTGCTTGCTTCGTCCCGGGGCATTTCCATGGTTATCGGGGCTGGATACCATCGCCACCTGCAATGAAGAAAGATGAGCACGCCACGCCTCCTTACCCCCAGGGCGGTAACTCTCCCATGCGTTCATCATCGCCGAACGGAGCAGCCGGCCTTCAGGAAGTAGCAAACGACCCAGCAACAATCTCAGAGCCATGAAGAAATAATTCTAGTCCGTCGCACGTGGAATACATTGACCCGGAAACCGGTGAAACCGCACAGTTGCCACCCCTCGACAGCGAATATGACTTCAGTGTCCCCCCACGGTCATACAACCCCGTGAGCTATGACTCAGACGCAGAGGTAGATGGAGGGTACGTCCAGCCCGTAGCACACCCACATTTCGTGGACATCTCGCCACCTCCGTCACCGGTACCTCAGCCAGTGAGATTGCAAAGCGACGACAGTACGTCCCAACCATCGGAAGCTGATAACCTCCCGGGTTGTAGCCATTCCAACGCCTGGCAAACTATCCCACTGGGATGGCGGACGAAGGGTGTACAAGAAGTGTTACCACGCCAGCTGATCCAACAAGTGGAGAGTTACAAGAAGCAACAGAAAGAACGAAAGTTTAGATGTGAAGCAGCTGGCAAGGTGTATAGCGTGCGGGTAAACAGAACCCAGCAAGTCACCGTGGCGTACATCGGCCCTGCTTCCCCGAAGTAAAGGGGGGGTGTGACGAAGTGCCAATTTGGCACTACGGCACAATGACAAGAATCATCGATGCTAGTTTTGTTATCCTAAGCTATTAGATAGTAATAATTCATTGATCCCAGCCCTGAGTACTCCGACTTGTTTCTTAATTAATTGTCGCCTCTCTAGGTACATTACTATATACGCATTGCTACACACATATATATGTAAATACGCATCCCAACTCTAGATACATATATATACATATATACATAAGTTTCTCTCTAGGTATGCTTACATATATACAAAATTAATTGCGCAGCAGCATTAAGCCGGCCGCATGTACATATATGTACGCTCACCCGGTGTTATACACATACACACACATACGCATGCAAGTCCAACGGGACTTGCACGAATTTGTCCACGTCGCTTTTGCGCAGTTTTCGTTTTTGGTAGCAACGGGACCCAAAATAATGCGTACGTGACGATTCTGACACCGACGCGTGTCGAGACAGAATCGATTGTCATGGTAACATTGATTGTCCGGGCGCGTGTCGCAGCCGGCAGAGGGCAGAGCCTGGGCAGAGAAAGATCGAAAGTTCGAGAAGAGTGGTCAGCGACTGCGCAATTGGAAGACGATAAATGATTGAGAAAACAACCCTTAAAGAAGACGGTCGCCAGTAAAACAAAAGTGAAACCAAGTGCAAGTGCGGAACTAAAGAAAGCTAAAGGACCGATAGCAGGTCCTTAATGATTAAAAAAAGAAAAACAAGGCAAGTCACTGAGTGAACACAGTGCCCCCTTTAAAGGAAAACCCAACGAGACTGAGTGATTTAAAGAATGTATACCAGTTAAGTGTGTGTGCACCAATATACCGGGTGAGTTGGCCATGCGGCCCAATCGTTGCCCTTCCCCTTTGTCCCAAGGATAGATAGGATTCTACAGTGTGGTTATGTTTTTTTTGGAAAAAGAAGATATGTAATAAAATTTATAATCATGGAAAGCGCCAATGTCACAATGATTGGGGGTGAAACTAATTATAACTAATACTCCCTCCTATCCGTCCCCCATTTTCAAATACCTTATGTATGTTTCGTAGTAGTATTTGTTTCTCTTTTGGCATTGGCATCCGGGTTACACCCTACCCAATTCCAAGGAGAGTGTTGTGTCTATCTGTAGTGTGCCTGAGTACAGTACAGCCACGCAGTCTACGTCCGGGTTACACCCTTGTTGACTGTGATGACGTCTCGTACTCATCGGCATGCGACCGAGATTTATGTTGTGATCGATGTCCGGGTTACAGTGTAACCGTTACACCCTAATCGATCACAACGTAGATCTTGGGATGTCCGCATGTAGTGTTGTATTAAGTCGGTGTCCAGGTTACACCTTAACCGACTTATCTTCATGTTTCCTTTTTGTGACCCTGTAGTTGTGGTAGTGTAATTGTCAGTCGGTGTCCGAGTTACATCCTAACCGACCTACACGTTTAAGTGTGTCGTGCTATATCTAATTGTATGTCCGCATGTAGGTATGCGTCACGTTTCTGTCTCCTTCTACCCCCTTCCTATTCCTGTAGTCAATCACCCGCGATATCACGAATATACAGCATTAACACCCACTGTAGCTCAAGCAAATCTCTGGTCTCGGCATTCCATTACAAACAATCAGTAATGGGTAGACTGAGATTTGTACCCCAGCCGGAAAACTTCCTTACAGTGCTATGCCCCTTTGCTAGCCCCCCAAATTCGTCAGTTCACTCTTTGACTTTAGTCGAAGACACAGGTGAAAAAGTTTTCGGTGCAAATTGTTAATTAAATTTCTTTATGAATTGGTTTGAACTGTCCTGGAACAAGAGAGCAAACTATGGAACAAATGCGCACATGAAGACAACCGAAGTGTCAACAAGTGATACTTCGAGTGAAGAAGTTTTAATGAAATATGCTGTTGCGGAAGTCGGAGGATCTGCCAGTGATCGAAATCTGTAAAATATGAGCCTCGTTCTCAGTCGACTTTCTATTACAATTGTCGTAGAAATTTTAAGGTCGTCGATAGCAACGTCTTACCCCAAAGGCACCTCAGGCTCTTGAGAAGGTATGCTATTAAAGCGGCCAGAGACAACTCCCGCGCCATTCTGTTTGCTGAAAATTACTACAAAAACAAGAATTCCATTAATAATAACTATGCTTGTGTTTCTCAATAGCACAAGAAGCTCATATACAGGGCTTCAAAGTGAACCGGACAGTGCCTCAATATCAAGTTTATCAAATTTGATGTGTATGTCTCCAATTAACAAGATATTGTAAATTCCAAACTGTTGTAATAAATTGTTTTAGTTTTCCTCTTCTAATTTGGGAGAAGGTTGGCTGCTTGTTCAAAGGGTTTCCGTTAGGCTTTGCTGGGAGTATATGGCATATGCCAAATGGTTGAAGTTATTAATAAGAACTGTTTCCTTATAAATGGATTGGTAGAAGTAGATCTGAAATATAAATTGTACTACTCAAAGAGCGAAACATTTGGTGTTCTGCATCTGGAGTATCGTTCTTAGTCTCTTTCAGGTCTTCTGGAGTATCGTTCGATTCTTCGCGATTTTCTGGGGTTTCTTGATCCTCATTAACAATAGGGTCCATTGTAAATATTTTACCGATTTTCAGACCTTTCCAAAACAAATTAATATTTCACTGATTTTCAGACTTTATTAGAAGTAATTATTTTACTGACTTTTCCAATAAACAGAAATAAATTAATATTTTACTGGTTTTTCAGAATTGTATAAAATAAATTTTAAATTTTACTGATTTTTCAGACTGTACAAATAAATTCAGTTGTTACTTGTGACGAGTTCAAGCGTAAACTAACAATATTCAATGCTAGAAATCGGTATGTTAACCTACTACTCAAAATCATCAAAATCAAGGACTACTATTCAAATTATTTGCTGACAGATTGAGTTTCTGCCAAATGTTTCAATGATTAATACACAGAACAGCAACTGGAGCAGGAGCTGTCAAATATTTATAAAATATTATACATAAAATATTATACAATACATTCTACACAAAATATTATGCAATACATTAAAATAAATCACCAATCATTAAATTCCTATATGAAGCCTTCGCTACGACTACACATCCTCTTAATATTAATAAACGTGATATTCAGACACTGTCTGAATTCATGCATTCCGACAGTTCCTTCTACCATTTTATATAGTTAGCGACGTCATTTGCTCAATGTTATTTTTTATTTTCATTCATCATATTAATATTGTTTTGTATTATTGTATTACGTTAGCGAACTTCGTACCGCCTCGTGTTAACCTCGTGTTACCGTCGTGTTAACTTTTACCTGAACAAATAATGCTGATGGTTTGCCGACACGTGAGCATGCCACGTAAAATTGACCAAGAGAAAAATACTCATTTTCTAGATTGAGGCCACAAATAGTCAAGGATTGGCCCGGTGATTTGTTGATCGTCATGGCGAAGGCGAGAAGAATCGGGAATTGAATTCGTTTAAGCTCAAAGGGCATATCTGTTGGCATCCTCTTTAAATTTTCCTTTGAGTATCGATGCGTGAATCATATTGCTTCATCAGTTTTCAGTTTTCCAAACACGTTCCATTGCACAGTTTTGGTTAGTTTAAATTTCTAAGCATGATAACTACCGAGTTGTAAATTGTGCGGTGGTAAACCAGGCACATCCAAGGAGTTCAAAAATTCAGTTGGATAATTAGTGGATACTTCTTCACTTGTTACACAGTCGATAGATTTGAATAAATGCAGAGTACCTACGATTTGATTTCGAATTATAAAATTGAGTTCATCTACATCTTTATTTTTAGCCGCCAAAATTGCTCGCTCACTTAACCATTTAGTATTTTTGTGGTTAGCAATGATATCCGGTTGATAAGCTCACATTTTGATGAGACGAAATGGCAAAAAATTGGAGGAAATGAAATCAAATCGCTCGATTCGATACAAGAAACATGGCCATTACCGATATTCAGCAATTGCTTCGAGAAATCGAGATCGTTCAACAATGCAACTCTCATATTTACAGGCAGTTGAAGTTTGTTCATATTGAATTTAATGTTTTTATACCCTGTACCCAAAGGGTAAAAGGGTATATTAAAGTCGCTAAAATGTATGTAACAGGCAGAAATATACATTTCTGACCCCATAAAGTATATATATTCTTGATCAGCATCACTAGCCGAGTCGATTGAGCCATGTCCGTCTGTCCGTCCGTCTGTCCGTCCGTATGAACACCTAGATCTCGGAGACTATAAGAGGTAGAGCCACCAAATTTGGTGCGAACATGCATCTAATGCATACACAGGCCAAGTTTGTTTCAAATTTTTGCCGCGCCCTCTTCCGCCCCCGCAAATCGCAAAAACGTATTACTAGAGCTGTATTAAAGATATCGTATTCTTACTTGGCACACCTAATTATATACCCAAACTGCTCCACCTGACCAAAATTAGTCCAAATCGGATAATAAATATCGGAGATATAGCTATATGAGTTTTGCACTGAATTGCCAAGGCGACATTGGCTGGCGAGAGTGAGCGAGACAGTATGCGTTCGCTGTTGCTGCATGTTATAGAGAATTTTGCATGAAATTTATGGCGATTTCGAGGATATTCTATTTCATTTAATATAACTAGTTGGTACAGGGTATACTCAATGTCGGCAGGGACGACTTGCTTGCTTCATTATAAATAGTACTTATCTTTTTTCTTATTCAATTAATTAAACAGTCTTTTTCACTTTTATATATATTTTATATTTTTATACCCTGTACCCATAGAGTAAAAGGGTATATTAAGTCCGTAAAATGTATGTAACAGTCAGAAGGAAGCGTTTCCGACCCCATAAAGTATATATATTCTTGATCAGCATCACCAGCCGTGTCGATTGAGACATGTCCGTCTGTCCGTCTGTCCGTCCGTCCGTCCGTCTGTCCGTATGAGCCACTCGATCTCAGAGACTATAAAAGCTAGAGCTACCAAATTTGGTGTGAGCATCCGTATAATGTCAAAGCAGATCAAGTTTGTTTCAAATTTTAGCCACGCCCACTTCCAACCCCGTAATTTAAAAAAAACGATAACTAGGGCTGCTTTCAAGTTATCGTATTCTTACTTGGTACACTTAATTGTATTCCCAAACTGAGCAAATTTTGTTGAAATCGGACAACAAAAATCGGAGATATGGCTATATCCGTTTTGTACTGAAATGCCAAGGCGGCATTGGCAGATAAGAAAGAGCGAGATAGCATGCATTCGCTGCTGCTGCATGAAAATGGGAATTTTGTTTTGAATTGATTGCGATTTTGAGGTTGTTCGATCATTTGTCTAGTGACTACGCAGATCAAGAAAGTTTAAAATTTTTGCCACGCCCACTTCCGCCCCCGCAATTCAGAAAAAACTAATTATTAGAGCAGTTTTTAAGGAATCATATTTTAATTTGGCACACCTAATAATGTGGCTAATATGCATCATCTGACCAATTTTAGTCGAAATCGGACAATAAATATCGGAGAAATACGAATGTGCATTTTGAACTGAATTGCCAAGGCGACACTAGCTGGAAAGAGTGAGCGAGATAGCATGCGTTCGCTGTTGCGGCATGTTAAAGAATTTTTTTTATGAAATTAATCGCTATTTCGAGGGTGTTTGACTCTATTTAATATAATAACTAGTTGGTACAGGGTATACTCAATGTCGGCAGGGATGACTTGCTTGCTTCATTCTTTTTACTATGTTCACTCACTCGCTTTTCATACAATTGTCCAGAGGTAAACTTGACATTTAATGCACAGTTAGTGTGACTTTTGTATCTGTCCATTTTCATATGGACATTTAACACCCCTCCTCAAAAGTATCATTAACACAAATGAAGCAAGCAAGTCGTCCCTGCCGACATTGAGTATATCCTGTACCAACTAGTTATATTAAATAAAGTCAAACACCCTCGAGATCTTCTTTGATTTAATTCAAAATTTTCATCGATTGCATGCTATCTCGCTCACACCTGGCACAGCTAATCTCGCACTTGTTGGTTCATAATGTGGTCAGATGTTGCATTTTGGCCACATTATTAGATGTGCCAAATAAGAATGTGATTCCTTCAAAACTGCTGTAGTAATGAGCATGGCAATAATTTTAAACTATCTTAGTTTGCGTAGGCACTAAACAAAAATTCAAATACTCTCGAAATCGCAATCAATTAAAAACGAAGTTCCCTTTAACATGGAGCAGCAGCGAACGCATGCTATCTCGCTCTTTCTTATTTGCCAATGCCGTCTTGGCAATTCAGTACAAAATGCAAATGGCTATATCTCCGATGTTTATTATCGGATTTGAACGAAATTTGGTCAGTTAGTACAGTTTGACTATATAATTATTACCAAATAAGAATTCGATATCCTTAATACAGCTCTAGTTAATTCATTTTAAAATTTTATATTTCCATTTGCGGGGGCGGAAGTGGGCTTGGCTAAAATTTGAAACGAACTTGAACTGCTTAGGCATAAGACGGATGTTCACACCAAATTTGGTAGCTCTAGCTCTTATAGTCTCCGAGATCTAGGTGTTCATACGGACAGACGGACATGTCTCAATCGACTCGGCTGTTGATGCTGATCAAGAATATATATACTTTATGGGATCGGAAACGCTTCCTTTTGCCTGTTACATACATTTTAGCGACTTTAATATACCATTTTACCCTATGGATACAAGTAATAAAAATTACATCATATATTAAAAGCGAGTGCGTGTTTACCTTACCTAACCAGACCAATCTATGTTAATACGTTAAACAATTTTAAACATTTCAAAAAAATTCAAATTTTATGCATATGTTAGAAGAGTTTCTCAGCTTCAGTTAGACAAACTCAATTGTTGTCTCAAATGCAGAAACCTCACTGCTGGTAATGGCTTCGTCAGGATATCTGCCAACTGTAAATCTGTAGGGATATCGCGCAATTATTTTATTTTCAATTTGTTCCTTTGTAAGGTGATTTTTTATATCTATATGCTTTGTTCGTTTGTGGTAGGTTGGGTTATTGGCAATACTAATACAACCTTGGTTGTCTTCAAAAATATCTATTGGATTATTTATTTCTAGTTTAATTTCATTTATTAATGACTTAATCCATAATACTTCTCTAACGCCTTCAAATAACGCCATGCATTCCGCCTCAGTAGATGAAGCAGCAACAGATTTTTGTCTCATAGTACACCATGAAACTACACAATTTTCAAACATTTTGAATACAAATCCTGTTGAACTTCTTCTGTCAGTCTCATTCCCTGCCCAATCGGAATCAATGTACCCCATTATAATGCTATTTAAATTTGGGTTTTTCTTGAATGTCAATTTTAAGTCAACAGTGGCTTTTAAATACCTTAGACACGTTTTAGACATTGCCAGAACGCTATATTGTTGTTATTTGTATATCGACTCAAAATACTTATTGATGTACTTATGTCGCGACGTGTACGTAACATTATATACATCAAACAACCAATCAAGTTTCTACATGGTGCATCATATGATTTTTTTAGTTCTAAAGCCTTATAGTTAAGTTTGCTGGGTAGAGGTTTACTTACTGCATTGCAATCTTCTATATTAAAAGTTTTTTTTAATACATTTCTTATGTATGTTGATTGTTAAGACATAATTGACTATTTGTTCTTTCAACTTTTATACCAATAAAAAATCGAATTTCTTGCAAGTCTGCCATTTGAAATTTACTTTGCAGAAAGGATTTAAAACTATTCATTGTTTGAATTTCATTCGTAGCAATTACTACATCATCTACATATAACAAAATATAGATGTTTTTCAAAATATCTGCTTTATCTGTTACATAAATACAACGATCAACTTTGAGATTTTTGAAACCAATTCCTTTCATTACTTCTTCAAAAGCTTCAAACCAACATCTAGCTGCTTGTTTAAGACCATAGATTGACTTGTTTAGTTTGCAGACTGTATTTCCCTCATGAACTAACCCCTGTGGTCCTTTCATATAGATCTCTTCTTTAAGTAATCCATTCAATAATGCAGTTTTTACATCCATTTGATGGACTTTTAAACCGTATTGGTTTGAAAGCGCAAGAATAACTCTGAAACTAGCTACACGAGCAACTGGAGCAAATGTTTCATCATAATCAGTTAAATATTCTTGCGTGAATCCCCTCGCTACAAGTCTTGCTTTATAGTTTGTGAGGATGCGAAAGGAGATCGCATCCACACATTTATATTGGAATCCGGACACGTACGTCCGAGTTGTGTTCTTGTGATTTTTTTTTCTGCATTTTCGATTATCTCTTATTATAGGCCGCTGAAGGCAAACCTTTATTTAGAACAAAAAAAAAAAAAAAAACGAGTATTATTATTGTTATCTTCGGAGTATTTTGAAATTAGCGGGCAATCCCGGTAGGGATATTTTGTCGGTAGGTTAATTTGAAATTGGCGGGCGACATTAATCATTTCCAGGGTTATTTTGCAGGGATCGAATCAATATGAGGCATACTCGATCGTGAGCATTAATTAGGTCACATTAAGTCGATTAACGATTGATGACCGATAATGAGTCGATAGGTGAAGCTCAAGGATGAGCAAAAATGTGACCAAAAGCGCAAGCGTAGCGGCGTGGCGTCACTTGGTTTGGAACTCTCGAAGCAGACGGACGTGAATACGGGAAACAAAGAAAAGAAGTAAAACGTGCGACGAGCGGAAGTGTAAAAGTGAAGTGAATCTAAAAAGACAAAAATTAAAAGAAAAGAAGGATCGGACCGGTGATAGAGACACGATAAAGGAAAGTGAAACGATCAGTGCATCAATAAGAAAACGAGGTCAAAAAAAAAAAAGGGAAATATTAATTGTTTTTCTACGACGACAGGGAGGAAAACCAGCACGCCCCGCCATAAATAAAAGGAAAACCATGGCTCGCGTCGACTCTGAGTAAGCATGGGGATTGAAAAGTTAGTGGGATAGACCTGGTGCAGTCCGGTCGACATTTTGTTAAGAAATAGTAGTTCAAAGAGAAAAATAAGGAGAAATAGACGAGTAGAAATCCCAAGAAGGGAGTAATAAAAGAAAATAAGGAAATTGAAGTGTACATTTTTCTTTTGTTTATTTGCATGTGGTAGTATTGGTTTACTAGCTTCCCCTTTCCCCCTTTAACACTACCCTAGTAGAGGACGAACTCCCTACTAATTCTTAACACTACCTATTAACCTCCGAGGTAGCAGAGGATTGATCCCTGCTGACCCCCCCTTAACCCGTAGGGTAAATCTCAGGTGATCTAACCCGTGCGAGGACCACCCTCCCGCCGAGGCCAAGAATACCGGTGGTTTTCCTACTCTTTGCCCTTTCTGTAGTTAACCCGTAGGGTGAATCTCAGAGTAATCTAGCCCGTGCGAGGACCACCCTCCCGCCGAGGCCAAGAGTACCGGTGGTTTTCCTACTCTTTCCCCTTTCGGTAGTTAATCCGTAGGCTTGAATCTCAGAGTAATCTAGCCCGTGCGAGGACCACCCTCCCGCCGAGGTTCGGACTGCATCCGAGATTTCCTATTCTAGTAGTGCCCCACTAACCCCGAGTACTAGGTGCGGAGTTGCCCACCAGTTACCTCATCTCAGCTATACGCCCGGGACACATAGGCGTGACCCGGGGCACCCGTGACCGAGGAGGGTCAAAGTCCCGTTAGGGATTCAAGAAGGAAAATTAACTCGACTGACCACGCCCCGTCATTCGAAGGTCTCGGCAAATACAAATTTCTTGTGTTGTGGACCCAATAAGACTGAGAGTTGTACCCCGGCCTTAGAAGGTTCCTTACAAGTGGCGCCCGAGCAGGGACCCGAGATTTTTGACGGCGGAACCTTTCGGACGGATTAAAGCCCCGTCCCGTGACCAGCCCCGTTAGTTTTTTTTAGGCAAAATGCAGAGACGTAGAAAGGTTTAATTTGTAGAAAAGAGCTGTGGAACTAATCAAAAAAAAAAAATCTTTCTAATTAATGCGCGTAACCGAATAACCTTAACCCAAACGAATAAAACCGACGTAACACGCGTAACCCAATAACCAAAAACGAAAATTTTGTGAAACACCGCGCGTCTGCCGGAACAAACAATCCCGAGACAAGTGATCAACGAAAATACGAAGGAGTGCAGATCAAGCACGAAACACTCGATAATCAACGAAAAGGAAAGAGCATATAACCGGCGGAATAAACCAGAGGTCGACACAGGTCAGAACGATGGCGTCTAAAGAAGAGTCTGGTACGACCCCACATGGGGATGGCGGTGAGTACGTAACCATTACCAAAATTAAAAATCCAGGGGTGGGCGCACGGTGGATTTATGCCCGGCGTAAAGAAGAATTGACGTCCTTGGCCAACGAGTTCGGTTTCGATGCCGATTGCAGAGTCGAGGAGGCTCGCAAAAACTTCGCCGCCATTTTGGCCACACAGGAGCTCCCGGAGGCTATGTGGGCCCGTTTATCTGAACTGGAGTCATATTATACCAAGTCGGCACCAAAAATCCGAATACAGTTTGACCCCTCAAGAGGAACCGAAGCAACGGGTTCCCTGGAAGTGCCTCACGAGGGAGCAAAGTTTTTAACTCCGGAATGGGACGGCCGGTTCAACACCCGACCCGCGGGGATCGCCCCTCCGCGGGCCAGCCGAGCCGTCCAGTTTGAGGGTCCACCCAGGGATGATGCCCCTTCACCCCATACATCCATGGTGAATCCAGAGTCGACCACCAACCTCCCCGATCGAGTGCGTAAGTGGGGTTTGCGTTTCGATGGATCCGAGGACCCATTATCGTTCATTGAAGAATTGCTTGAAAAAGTCGAGACCTACGGCCTTGATAAAGAGCGGATACCACGCGCAATGACGGAGGTATTTACTGGTAGAGCGGCGCGATGGTTCCGCACGAGTAGATTGCATAATGCTGCATGGGGTGTTTTTAGAAAGGAATTTTTTAAACTTTTTCTTGACCCCCCATTATTTCGAAAGGTTGGAGGATCAAATCCGGGAACGCACTCAGCAAGAAGGAGAGGCGTTCAAGGATTATGTGATTGAGCTGCGAACCCTCATGCATCACGCAGGGTATGACAGTACTCAGGAGCTGTACCGCATATATGAAAACACAGCCCCGGAATATCGCCTCTACGTCCGGAGACACGAGTTTCGAACGCTTAACGAGCTCATCGAGATGGCCACGGAGTACGAGAACGTCAAGCGGCAGGATCTCGCTCGATCGTCACAGTCGCGAAGACCCGACACGGCTCGACCACCGCAGAATTATTCAAGTCCCCCACCGCGGCATAATCCCTTCAGGGATTCAGTCGCTAGAAGAGAACCTGTCTTACCCCAGACTCGGAGTAACGAAACCGGTACTGATCCAGGACCAGTGGATGTACGTCGCGCATGCAGGCGATGCGGAAGGTTAGGACACATGAGTCGGGAGTGCAGCAATGAGCGAATCCCGTTCTGCTGGGAATGTGGTCGAAGAGGGGTCACGTCATTCGAATGCTGTCGACGTAATACAGCGGGAAACGGCAATGGTCCTTCCCCAGATCGGGCCGGGGAAGCGACCCACCAGTCAGCGCCCAGACAATAGATACAGACCTTCGAGAGGTCGGAGGCAGGATAATTGCCCGGATACAATTGGCCGACCTCATAGCGACAGCCACTCTGGATACGGGGGCCACGAGAAGTTTCATCAGCGAAGATTTAACACAGGAGATCGCAAATGCAGGAGAACATTTAGATATCCGCACCACCGTGTCACTAGCCAACGGATCAACCATGGAAATCACACGTTTATTTAGAATCACGGTACAGCTGGCCGGAAAGAGCGTGGTAATGCCTTTCTTGGTAATGCCCACTATGCTGGACCCAGTTATACTGGGGATGGATTTCCTTCAGGCAATGGAGACACGCATACAAATCGGCACCGCCTCATTGAGGTTGCGAACTCCTGCGACGGACGGAGGGGACGCCCGATTGCGACCAGGGGTGACCCCCACCACTAATTCCCATGACGTCAGGATCACTGGAACGCCGAGGGTCATGTTCCCCCAGAGCGCTCGAACGAGTCCCACACGCGCACGGCAACACATGCAACGTCGAGATGAGCGCGGACGGACACCAAGACCGACGGGGCCGGAGGTAGTTACCCCCAGGAGCGATATAAGAACAGATAATGAAGGACTAGAACGAGATGCGTCACGGCAACGAGAAAGTGATGGAGAGCCTGGACCCTCCCCAAAGGTGGCGCGAAGGATGGAAGCCCTCCACCAAATCGAGGCGGAAACGGACAGCGAGACGGAAGAGACGGAGGACGTGAGTCCTGAGCAGGTCCCTTTAGCTCCCCAGATCCAAAACATCCTTGATGCTGAACTGGCTAAATTCGACGGGATGATGGGAGTGACCCATATAGCTGAACACAGCATCACCTTGAAGGAGAATAAGGCGATGAAGCAGCGGTATTACCCGAAGAACCCCGCAATGCAGGAAATTATCGATGCTCAAGTGGAGGAATTGCTACGAGAAGACGCCATCGAACCTTCAAGGAGTCCACATAGTTCCCCTATTGTATTGGTAAAGAAGAAGAACGGCAAATGGCGAATGTGCATTGATTTTAGGCAGCTGAACGCTAATTCAGTGAAGGACGCCTACCCTGTACCGAGAATTCACCATATCCTGGAGAAGTTAAGAGAAGCCAAATATATTTCGTCGTTGGATTTGAAGAACGGATACTGGCAAGTCCCTCTAGCCAGAGATAGCCGGGAATGCACCGCTTTTACCGTGCCCGGTCGAGGTCTATACCATTGGAAAGTGATGCCTTTTGGTTTGCATTCGGCTAGTGCCACGTTCCAACGGGCGTTGGATAGCGTCATCGGCGCAGACATGGAGCCGCATGCCTTTGCCTATTTGGACGACATCATTGTGATTGGAAACACCCCTGAGCAGCACCTGAACAACTTGATGGAAGTTTTACGAAGACTACGACGGGCCAATCTTAAAATTAATAGAGAGAAGTGTACTTTTTTTCAAAGGAAGCTGACGTATCTGGGCCACGTGATCAGTGACCAGGGGATACACACCGATCCAGCTAAAGTCGCCGCGGTAAGAGAGCTAAAAGCTCCATCCAATATCAAGGAGCTACGTCAATGCTTAGGGATGGCCTCCTGGTACCGACGATTCGTACCAAACTTCTCGACCATCGCACAGCCTATGACCAGCCTGCTGAAGAAAGGAAAACGCTGGAGTTGGGGAAAGGAGCAGGAAGAAGCGTTCGGGTTATTAAAGAAATGTCTTACTACAGCACCAGTTCTGGCATGCCCGGATTTCGAACAAAAATTCGTATTACAAACCGATGCCAGTGATGTAGGATTAGGAGCGGTGCTTACACAGGAAATAGAAGGCCATGAGCGTGTCATTGCCTACGCCAGTCGCCGCCTAATTGCAGCTGAGGAGAATTACACGACCACAGAGAAGGAGTGCCTGGCCATTGTCTGGGCCATAAGAAAGATGAGATGCTACTTGGAAGGTTACCACTTCGAGGTAATCACTGACCACATGGCATTGAGATGGCTCAACTCTATCCAGTCTCCGTCAGGCCGAATAGCACGTTGGGCTCTGGAGCTTCAACAATACCAGTTCGACGTCAAATACAGGAAAGGACAGCTAAATGTATTGGCAGACACACTGTCCCGACAACCCGGAGAGGCACTACGACAGATACGCACTGAAGTCCTCGAGTGCCGGTGGTTAACCCGGATGATGGACAAAGTTTTAAAAGAACCTGAGAAGTACGCAGACTATACCGTGGAAAACGGTCAACTATACCGCAATATCGGACATCGAGGCAACGATGATGATCATTGGCCCTGGAAGTTATGCGTCGCCAATAAAAACCGAGGGAAGGTCCTACAAGAATGCCATGATGTCCCCACGGCAGGACACTTAGGAGTACGGAAAACAGTCACTAAAGCTATGCAGCGTTATTACTGGCCAGGTATGCTCCGAGATATAACCAGGTACGTAAGAGGGTGCGAGTCATGCCAAAGATACAAGACTCCACAGATAAAACCGGCAGGACAGATGTTAACCAGACGATCAGCGGAACCTATGGAGATACTCTGCGCAGACTTTGTTGGCCCGCTACCGAGGTCGAAGCAAGGCCATTCCATGCTGCTGGTATTCCACGACGCTTTCTCGAAATGGGTGGAATTGATCCCCCTTCGTAAAGCTACCGCAGCCAGTCTACAAAAGGCTTTCCGAGAACATATTCTCGCTCGCTTCGGAATCCCCAGGATATTTGTATGCGATAACGGCACGCAATTTACTAGCCGAGCGTTCACATCGATGATGTCTTCCCTTGGAATAGAACTTCAGCATACCGCCCCATACAGTCCACAAGGCAACCCCACCGAACGATCTAACCGGACCATCAAGACGATGATGGCACAGATCACTACAGAGGAACATCAAACGTGGGACCAAAGACTGGCCGAGATTATGCTGGCCATAAATTCTAGTGTCGCCGATTCCACCGGATATACCCCTGCGTTCCTGATGCACGGACGAGAGCCCCGGCTGCCAGCCACATTGTATGACGAAGTAACCCCAGGCTCTGGAACTCACCAGCAGACCCCTGAAGACCGGGCGAACAGAATGAAGGAAATTTTCCATATAGTCCGAGGCAACCTTCAAAAGGCTTCGAAGGACCAAGGGAGACATTACAACCTTCGACGTCGCGAGTGGCGGCCGACCCTCCAATCACGGGTTTGGTGCAGGCGGCACCATCTATCCAACGCAGCCGAAGGAGTCGCAGCAAAGCTGGCCCCCAAATACGACGGGCCCTACCGGGTAATGAAATTCGTTTCGCCCAACATCGTCCGCTTGAGGCGACCTGGCGAGCGACAGGGGCGAGTTGCCCACATCTCCCAACTGAAGCCCTACCACAGTCAAGATGACCCAGAGGCCGAGGAAGACGATAACGATGAGGTCCCTAGAGGCGAGGAGGATTCGTAAGCCCACACGTAGTAAGGTAGCATGTAAGATACTTATAAGACAACCAATGCCATGTAAATGAATTCATCGAAATATTGTTAGCTGCACCAGGATTAGATTCAGGGTTAGGGTTAGGTCGAGGAAAAGAGATAGGAGGGAATAACCTAAACTTTACTTCGCAGAATGGATGAAATTATCGTCATAGACGATAGCTCTAGCGACACCATCCCGTTTCCCCCCAGGAAAAGAAGAGCTACGGGCGACGCAGAGGCGGAGTGGGACCCCCTCATCCATGTGGGAGAGATTTCACCACAGCCCAGCGGGAGCGAATACATGCCCTCGTCAACGCCGTCCGAGGACTCCTCGGAGGACGAACCGGCATCGAGGCGACGATCGACCCGTTCGTCGGCGCGGACAATTTCCGACGATGAGGATTTGGCAGACCTGCCAACGTACTCTCCGAGGTCCGAACTCTCGTCCCGGCCATCACCCCGGTACGCGGATTCTCCACGATATGCCGACTCTCCGAGGCACGCGTCGGAGGAAGAGGAGGACGACGATGGACCCCAATACCGTCATCGGGTGTACCAGGAGGAAGAAAATTTCGGTTACCAACTGGACAATTGCGTGGTGTGCATGCGCACCCACACTACCACGGTAGTAATAGAAATACCGGGCGTGAGAGGCGAAGGCCCATACGTCGAGGAGCCCCAGGAGGGTAGGCCGGGATCCAACATCAACACGGAGAACGGATGGAGTCATGCCCGTCCTGCAACCACCCCAGTCGCCACCCAAACGGAGCAGACTACAAGTCTCCCAGTCGCCACCCAAACGGAGCAGACTAAGAGTCTCCCAGTCGCCACCCAAACGGAGCAGACTAAGAGTCTCCCAGTTGCCACCCAAACGGAGCCGACTGCGGCCACCCAAACCGGGTTCCCCGTGACATTCGAGCCCAACGAGAGTCTTGAAGAAGGAGGACCTCTATTCCAGCGACGCTTCCCCCGAACCTTCTCCAGAAGTGGAAGCGCCCCTGGCGGAATGGGAGGAAGATATTTTAGAGAGCGTGCTAGGTCGAGATAGCGACCAACACTGGGAGGAAGAGATATCCCGCCTCTTCGACATGGGTGCGGAGGAGCCATCCCCGGAACCCACCGGGCAGGATCCTGGACCCTCAGCCAGCCCCACCAGGGAACATCAGGAACAATATGTTGAGGTTCCGTTGAACTGGATAGTGCCCCCAGAGCTCCAACGGTTGCCGCAGCGTGACCTGGCGTGGATCAGGCGGCGCGCCGAAGCCCGGGGTCCAACCAACAAGCGGGCCCGCTTCAACTACACCACGGCCCTGGCAAGTTATCGTGTAACCATTAAGGACGGAGGAGAAATGGTAGTCATCCGCCCGTACCAAAGGCAATCACCTTAAAAGCCCACCCGGAGAAAGGGGGGGGTGTGAGGATGCGAAAGGAGATCGCATCCACACATTTATATTGGAATCCGGACACGTACGTCCGAGTTGTGTTCTTGTGATTTTTTTTTCTGCATTTTCGATTATCTCTTATTATAGGCCGCTGAAGGCAAACCTTTATTTAGAACAAAAAAAAAAAAAAAACGAGTATTATTATTGTTATCTTCGGAGTATTTTGAAATTAGCGGGCAATCCCGGTAGGGATATTTTGTCGGTAGGTTAATTTGAAATTGGCGGGCGACATTAATCATTTCCAGGGTTATTTTGCAGGGATCGAATCAATATGAGGCATACTCGATCGTGAGCATTAATTAGGTCACATTAAGTCGATTAACGATTGATGACCGATAATGAGTCGATAGGTGAAGCTCAAGGATGAGCAAAAATGTGACCAAAAGCGCAAGCGTAGCGGCGTGGCGTCACTTGGTTTGGAACTCTCGAAGCAGACGGACGTGAATACGGGAAACAAAGAAAAGAAGTAAAACGTGCGACGAGCGGAAGTGTAAAAGTGAAGTGAATCTAAAAAGACAAAAATTAAAAGAAAAGAAGGATCGGACCGGTGATAGAGACACGATAAAGGAAAGTGAAACGATCAGTGCATCAATAAGAAAACGAGGTCAAAAAAAAAAAAGGGAAATATTAATTGTTTTTCTACGACGACAGGGAGGAAAACCAGCACGCCCCGCCATAAATAAAAGGAAAACCATGGCTCGCGTCGACTCTGAGTAAGCATGGGGATTGAAAAGTTAGTGGGATAGACCTGGTGCAGTCCGGTCGACATTTTGTTAAGAAATAGTAGTTCAAAGAGAAAAATAAGGAGAAATAGACGAGTAGAAATCCCAAGAAGGGAGTAATAAAAGAAAATAAGGAAATTGAAGTGTACATTTTTCTTTTGTTTATTTGCATGTGGTAGTATTGGTTTACTAGCTTCCCCTTTCCCCCTTTAACACTACCCTAGTAGAGGACGAACTCCCTACTAATTCTTAACACTACCTATTAACCTCCGAGGTAGCAGAGGATTGATCCCTGCTGACCCCCCCCCCTTAACCCGTAGGGTAAATCTCAGGTGATCTAACCCGTGCGAGGACCACCCTCCCGCCGAGGCCAAGAATACCGGTGGTTTTCCTACTCTTTGCCCTTTCTGTAGTTAACCCGTAGGGTGAATCTCAGAGTAATCTAGCCCGTGCGAGGACCACCCTCCCGCCGAGGCCAAGAGTACCGGTGGTTTTCCTACTCTTTCCCCTTTCGGTAGTTAATCCGTAGGCTTGAATCTCAGAGTAATCTAGCCCGTGCGAGGACCACCCTCCCGCCGAGGTTCGGACTGCATCCGAGATTTCCTATTCTAGTAGTGCCCCACTAACCCCGAGTACTAGGTGCGGAGTTGCCCACCAGTTACCTCATCTCAGCTATACGCCCGGGACACATAGGCGTGACCCGGGGCACCCGTGACCGAGGAGGGTCAAAGTCCCGTTAGGGATTCAAGAAGGAAAATTAACTCGACTGACCACGCCCCGTCATTCGAAGGTCTCGGCAAATACAAATTTCTTGTGTTGTGGACCCAATAAGACTGAGAGTTGTACCCCGGCCTTAGAAGGTTCCTTACAAGTTTACTAAATTGCCACACTCATCATGCTTAATAGTAAACACCCATTTGCAGTCTACTATATTTGTGTTTTTCGGCTTTTCCACTAAGCACCAAGTATTGTTTTCAAAATGAGAGTTAAGCTCTTTCTCTATGGCTTTATCCCAATGAGCTTTATCTTCACGAAATTTTATTTTATCAAAAGTATTTGGGATATTATTCAAAACGCTTTGGGTACTCATTAGACACTTTTCTCAAAATCTATATGACAGTTTCGGCTTATCTCTTAATCTCTTACTGCGTCTTACTTCTTGTTCAAGTTCTTTTAATTCATCACCAGTCATTTTTACTGGATCGGCGCTCTCGAGATCTGTGGAATTTTTATTGACATGTACATCTGAACTTGTTTTTACATCATTCTTCATCATTGAAGACAAAGACTCTTCCGCTTCTGTAGTTACTGAATCATTGTTTGGATCAACACCATCTAGTTGAGCAACTGAGTCTTTATGTACAGCCTTACATGAAAGCACACTTGCTTCATCCACAAAAACATCCCTTGCTATCATAAACTTCCTTGAATTCATATTCCACAATTTATAACCATTTGGCTCATAACCGACAAGTATACTTTTAATTGACTTTTTATCGGATTTTCGTTTCTGCCCTTTATTAAGTGCATATACTGTCGAGCCAAATAACCTGAGATATTTAAGAAGTGGCTTTTTACTATGGCACATCTCATACGGTTTTTATACCCTGTACCCATAGGGTAAAAGGGTAAATTAAAGTCGCTAAAATGTATGTAACAGTCAGAAGGAAGCGTTTCCGACCCCATAAAGTATATATATTCTTGATCAGCATCAACAGCCGAGTCGATTGAGACATGTCCGTCTGTCCGTCCGTCTGTCCGTATGAGCCACTCGATCTCAGAGACTATAAGAGCTAGAGCTACCAAATTTGGTGTGATCATCCGTCTAATGTCAAAGCAGTTCAAGTTTGTTTCAAATTTTAGCCACGCCCACTTCCGCCCCCGCAATTTGAAAAAAACGATAGCTAGGGCTGCCTTCAAGATATCGTATTCTTACTTGGTACACCTGATTATATACTCAAACTGGCCCAGCTGAGCAAATTTTGTTGAAATCGGACAATAAACATCGGAGATATGGCTATATCCGTTTTGTACTGAATTGCCAAGGCGGCATTGGCAGATAAGAAAGAGCGAGATAGCATGCGTTCGCTGCTGCTGCATGTTAAAGGGAATTTCGTTTTGAATTGATTGCGATTTTGAGGTTGTTCGATCATTTGTCTAGTGACTACGCAGATCAAGAGAGTTTAAAATTTTTGCCACGCCCACTTCCGCCCCCGCAATTCAGGAAAAACAAATTATTAGAGCAGTTTTTAAGGAATCACATTCTTATTTGGCACACCTAATAATGTGGCTAATATGCATCATCTGACCAATTTTAGTTGAAATCGGACAATAAATATCGGAGATATACGAATGTGCATTTTGAACTGAATTGCCAAGGCGACACTAGCTGGAAAGAGTGAGCGAGAAAGCATGCGTTCGCTGTTGCGGCATGCTAAAGAAATCTTTTTATGAAATTAATCGCTATTTCGAGGGTGTTTGACTTTATTCAATATAATAACTAGTAGGTACAGGGTATACTCAATGTCGGCAGGGACGACTTGCTTGCTTCATTTTTTTCAAATTTTGCAACGCTCTACTTGGGGATCTATTAATCAAGTACGTAGCTGTTAAAACAGCTTCACTCCAAAATTGTTTGCTAATATTTGCACTGTTAATCAAAGAGCGAGCCTTCTCAGTTATGGTTCTTATCATCCGTTCTGATACACCATTTAATTGTGGAGTATGAGGAACCGTTAAATGATAACTGGTGCCTTTTTCAACACAAAGTTCACGCATTTGATTAGAAAGATATTCTCTGCCATTGTCAATATATAGATTAACCACTTTTAAGTTAAAATTATCAAAGAAGGTAACTTCTGCTCTGCCGAAGTTTGTATACCCTTGCAGCTTCATTGTTTTATTATTTAATTTAAAAACAAAATTTTTAACGTAATTGAAGAGAAAACTCAACTAAAAATTTTCCCGAATTCACCGAGAATCGAATCCACCAAACACCGAACCATCGTGCGACCGATCCTTACATACTACGTCACCATCCTCACTTAACTCACTTAAGCTAGTTCGACATACATACATATACATATAGCAAACGCATGGCATCTCGCTCTTCAAATTTCGTTCTGTGCAACAACACAACGCAAATGTTTCTGTCTCTCTCACACACCGCGTGGTGACCAATTTTTGCATATGTATGTGTGTGTGTGATTGCTTGGAATTTGTTTTTGTTTCTTTGCTGCCAAAGAAAACTGCTTATTTTACTCGAGGTACCTCCACGTTTTAGTTAATAGCTCCGGTGATAATTATCCGATCCGACTAATTTTTAAACTTGATCTGGATGATCGATTAAGGAACTTAACTTTTCATGTTTCAACCATGTAGCTTAAAATTTAAGCTCGAAAACGTCTGGCTAAACAGACAGACGGACAGACGGACGGACGGACAGACGGACATGTCTCAATCGACTCGGCTATTGATGCTGATCAAGAATATATATACTTTATAGGGTCGGAAATGTATAGTTCTATGCGTTATAAACATCTGACCAATTTTATAATACCCTCTGCAAGGGTATAATGAGCTTCACTCTTTGCAATGAAATCTTTAAATAAAAGTCTGACTTATATGTTATTAAATATGTTACACAGTAATGTGTGTATTGATCTATAAAAACAACATAATAGTTTTCGATGATGTGAATAATTTTGAATTCAATTGAAATTTTATAATGGGAACATTATACTCACTCTTTCCTTTCAATACCATGATATCATCTCGAGCTATAATTATACTTTCAGGGTCAAATTCAACGTTTAGTCCAGCTTCCTGCATTTTCTTCACTGACAGTAGGTTGTGTGGAATTTCCTTACAATACAATACATTTTTTTTTATAGCGATATATTGTTTCCAGAGCTGGTAAGATGAACCACTCCTTTGGCCGTCGCATTAACAAATTCGCCACGCTTTGCAATTTTAATAGAAACATTTGATTTCAAATGTTCGTATTCCGAAAACAAGGTAATGTCTTGAATAAGATGGTCTGAAGCCCCCGAGTCAATTTGTGTTTCGAATCATAAATGCAAACCCATGATCTTCTTGTGTTGTTTCTGCTATTTGAGATTGTTTTTCTTTAGCTCTTGTGTCTTTTGCATAATTCGAATTTCCTTGCTGCTTTTTAAAATAAAAACAATCTTTCTTCAAATGCCCTACTCTTCCACAGTGATAACACTTAAGATTTTAATTAAATTTCTTTCTATTCTTAAACAAGCCCCGTTGAACTTTATTTCCAATAGCCTGTAATACTTTGGTACTTGTGTCTTCGCTTACATCTCTTAGTTTAATTTCATGGTTTAGAAGTCGTGTTTTTACAAATGCCAATGTAAGATTATTTTCTGAAAGAGTATCTATTGCTGTTATAACTCCATCATAACTTGGTGGTAGACTTAAAAGTAAATGGGAAACTTTATCCATTTCATCTAACTTGCCTCCCGAAGCAATGAGTTCAGTAATAAGTTCATCAAAAAAATAAAATGTTTTAAAAGTGAAGTATCACCCTTTAACTTTAATGCTAATAATTGCTTACGTAGTGACAGTTGTGATGCCAAACTTTTATGCTAAATTGCATCCAAATTTTCAAAAATCTGTTTAGCAGTATTCTCACCATTTGCATAAAAGAAGAAAGAGTCACCCAAAAATTCAGCTCTTGACATGCTGCACGAAATGTGGGGCACACTATACCATTAACAGTTCGTAGTGATTCAAATGATGTTGGCCCTCGAACATGTACCAGCAACAACCGCAAATAGAAACATTCATCATTCTTCGGATGAACTGTGTAAATACGACCAAGAGCATCAGCAGAATGCATATTTGGATGACCAGGAACTGCATCGCCTTGCTTCCGACGTTGAAATTTCTTCGATGTAGCGTTCCAAGTGTAATAACGTGTTTGGGATTCGACGCTGACCGTTCTCTAGATGCACCCCCAAATGTACAACAGTGGGATAACGTTCGTTCCTTGTCAGATAATTGACTCGCGATAATCCGTTGCTCTGATTTCGACTTTATAGTATCACTCTTGGCATGCGCTCTGAAACAAATATAATATATATCAATATGTCGGCTGCTCCAGATTATTGCTTACCATAGCTTTTGCCTTATTGAACAAGAGTTCCGTAGTCTTTGGATTTACTTTTTGAATGACCCCTTTCTCGAGTCAAGCTGCCCTTTTTATACAATTTTAGGCCCGAAATGTCACAAGGGCAAAAATGCATGGCACACTAAGTAATACTACGGACCACATTCAGCAATAGCTATCTGTCTCGCTCAATACATAGGTTTAACTTATACCTACAGGTCTGCTGTTTTCTCAATCATTGTAACTGGATTCCACTGAACCAGTAAACTTATGACACTACGAAAATGAACGATAATAACAGTTCTAAAGATTCTAGGCGACCCGACACGGCCATCCTGACAATTACACGTCCTCGTGTACTAAAACATTTTCTTACATAACATTTACTTTACTTATAATTTAGTTATTAGTTCACACATACTGATTCTTTACAATAACTTACTCTTGGCACTATTCTTATTAATCCCACACATGGGTCTTCCGCCGGTCTATCAAGCAACCGCTCATCAATTACAATACAGCACACAACGTCAAACTTATAATACAGTATCAAAGAGTATGCCAGTTATGTACTCTGTTCCCGCTCCGTCACGGCCATCCTGATTTTTACACGTCCTCGTGTAAGCAAAATACCCCTTACCACACTGGACTCCGTGAACACTCAAACTGTTAAACCCTAAACTTCACCTATTTAGTCATCACAGCCTTTGTTTCCCATATCTGTACAGTCTGTTTCTTCCGTGCCATTACAGTCTTACTACGCACAGTGGGGCCTTTTCTCATTTCGCTTATCAAAAATCATATCTTCTAAAGTAGTGAAGCGATTTTCAAAATTTAAAAAGCATTTGATAGCTAATTGTTCAAGCTTCAAATGGAGTTATTACCGAGGTGCCACGTGCTCGGGTTGCTTAGATATTCAAGGTCAAAGTTGAAAAATATTTCTAAGCATATTTTACCCATAAAATTCACTTTAAAAACGCTTTTTTGATCACAAATGAACCTTATTATATTAGATTTGATGACTAAGTCAGATTTTTTAATGTTTTGTTTTAATTTTTTATTGTAATTGCAAAAAAAAATATACCATTAAAAGGGAATATTCATTTTGGTCTCCCCCAAAACCCTTAATGCTACAGAGCTAAAATTTTACACATAGGCTTCTGTTAGCTGTAGGCATTATATATCTAGAAATCATCCTGATCGGATAACTATATCCTATAGCTCCCATAGGAACGATAGGTCGAGAATAAAAATAAGCTTCCACAACTTTGTTGTTTTTTAATCAATTTATAAGAAATTTGGATTCTGTTAGTGTAATATACTTTCTAACATATTCACCAAGTTTTATCAGAATCGGTTGACTATATCTTATAGCTCCCATAGGAATGATAGGTCGAGAATAAAGTGAAGCCTCCAAAACTTTGTTGTTTTTCAATCGAATACTACGAAATTTGTACCCTATTAGTTTAATATACTTTCTAACATATCTACTAAATTTCATCAGAATCGGTTGACTATATCATATAGCTCCCATAGGAACGATCGGTCAAGAATATAGTTTTAGAGCAATAACTTAAGTGTTTATAAAGCGATTGTTAAAAAATTTTATATTTGAAAGTTTAGTACATATGGAAATGTCTGTGCTAAGTTTCAGCCAAATCGGTCAACTATACGCTATAGCTCCCATAGGAACAATCGGATCCAAAATTTTTTTTTTCTCAAATTACATTTTTTTTCTTAAGCCATTAACATTTAATGTAGGTTTGACTTATTTTATGTGCTCTCCAATGATTTTGTTACATTATAAATATGTAAATATCAAATAACAGTTTGCCAATTTTGCATGCGCTCTTCGTCTTCCCTGCACCTGGAACGCGTTTTTAACGCGAGGTTGCATTAGTTTTTTGAATTTTTGACAAATTTGCGCAAAAAAGCGCAAGACTACACTATATAGGCCTGATAGGTGAATATTCCCTCTATCACGTGTATATAATTATATCGTGAATCTCCGTGAATCTCTGTTGTTTTTCCTTCGCTAAAGTTTAAAAAATGCGAAAATTTAGTGTATTTTTGAAACGTCTCCAATTTACTGAGTATTTCAAATTACATTAAATTTGTTACAACAAATAACTAAAAAATGATCTACTTTTCGAATAAAGTAAAAATTTTCGAGATCAGTTGTTTAATTCGGCCAATATACAGTTTCAAAGTTGCAAGTTTTTTTTAAAATTCAAAATTTTTTTTTTTTCATGAAAAATGTCTCCACTTTGAGACGATGTAGCACCCACAACTCTTATCGGATTTCAATAATATTTTGGATCCATAAAATCTGAAGTATTATCTGTCGATTCCACTTTTCATTTTTGCCAAACGCGATGGTGAAAAAAATGATTTTCGGTCAGCTATTCGGGCAGAGGCCCCACTGTGCTACGGTACAAATTTTTTTTCTTCACAGATAAAAATAAATTAATAATAACAGCATGTACAACTCAAATTAAAAAAAGACAAATCAACTCAAGCTCATTATAAAAAAAACTCATCCAGAATAAATCGAGTCACCATTCTTTTAGGCTGTTCCAATTATCACGTATCCGACTTTTTAGCAAATTCCCACTAGTTCATCACTCTCCCAACATATTTTGAAAACCCACCGTCTTGGGTCTTTTCCATCAAGCCACCACAAGATACCTAATAGGAAGGCACATTAATTCGTGCCCCTAAAAAGATCAGTGGACTTGCATTGACAGTCACCCTCAGGATAGGAATTCAACATCTCACTCTGGTATACACCAGTACCACTGACGTCTCTTTCAACGCCGTCTCTATTGACGTCTCTTTCAACGCCGTCTTTATTGACGTCTCTTTCAACGCCGTCTCTATTGACGTCTCTTTCAACGCCGTCTCTATTGACGTCTCTTTCAACGCCGTCTCTATTGACGTCTCTATCAACGCCGTCTCTATTGACGTCTCTTTCAACGCCGTCACCCGTATTAGAATCCACTAATACGTCCAAATTAGTGTCCAACTCAATGGGAATCCCCTTGGCCGGTATACATCCCAATCGATCGCACAAACACTTGCTAAACAAATATTTCAAAGCATATCGGTTTTCACCGAGCACATCCTTCACTTGGAACATACCTCTGAACTTTAGACTCAATCTTATCTGGTGTCCTTCTTTATTTCTGAGCAGTACATAAACGTTAATACTAAACTTCACCACTGTAGTTTGTTTTTGTCAAATCCTCCACCCATACTTTCACTATACCCACAGAACAATTTTCCTTGCCAATCAAAAGACTATTGTAGTTGTTCAGTCCATGGTACACTTTATAGTTAGCTGTATTTTAGACCAGAAAAAGTCTTTTATGCACAAATTCAAAACCGACCACCTAAAACTTATTAATATGACTGGGAGGATCAGTGCTTCACCATTCCTCTGAGTTTTTAAAAATGTATTCCAAAGCGGAACTCACACGATTTTGGAAAATAATCCTTTAGATCATTATTCTGGAGTTTGAAAATGATCAATGCAATTTCCGAGTCTCTTTGTCGCTCAGCAGGAAGACCATTGCCCGATAGCTCGGTCGAATCATACGGCTGTCAGGTCGTATTTAGAAGTAAGAAGAAAACTGCGCTCACCAATGATGGGCTCTCGAAGTCAGATCAACTTTTCTGCAAGAAGCTTTCAACGAATTACAATCTGTGTAAACAACAAAATGTCATCTCTGCAGATTGTGGTGAAAATGCTTCATTGCATTAAATAATGTTAAGGAATAAAGGTTGTACGAATTACAAAAAGATTCTAAAGAAAGGCATATGTTTGCCAAAATGTTCAACGTCGCGAGGTCTATTTTTAATTTTATGTGACATGATTTCATAACCATCCATGCTGCGCCAGTATGTAGGGTAATAGGATTCTGAGGATCAATAATAGTGCGCACTGGACCATCTATCATTCATACGATTGTTCATTATGGGACTCGTTTCGATATTCCACGTTAAATTTCAGAAAAGAAAACTTTGCAATATTAAAAGATAATATAGAACTTGCAAAACACTGCTCAATTTTTCAAATGGGTCTTTCTGTGCTTTAGACAAGATCATAATGTCTACTAAACAGTGACAAACGAGAAAACGATATAACTTTCATTAAAGATGGTTGTATGTTGAATTGAATTGGGACTGATAGGAATCTAACGGAAGCCACTTGCAATGACCAAGCAGGAAAAGTACCTTGCTCGCCCCAGTCTAGAGATTTGGCCATTTGTCAGTGGCAACGGATACTTGTCGGCAACAGTGTTTGAACTTAACTCGCGATAATCGACGCAGAGTCGGTTGGAACCATTTTTTTTTTTTTTTTTTTTTTTAACAAGTAGTATTGGACTGGCAAACGGTGAGCAACTAGGCCGGACAATATTTGACTTTAACAGTTCTCCAATTATATCTCTAACTATTTCTTTTTCATCTAAACTGAGCCGATAGGGTCGTCTTTGTACCGTCTTATATGGATCAATTAGACGTATTTCCAATTGACCCGTTGTTACACATTTTTTTTTGGAATTCCATCAACAAACAAACTGAAATATTCCTCCAAAATTTTTAACAAATAAGACTTGTCCGACCCACACAATTTAGTTTCAATATTAGACAAAATAGAACAGTCATTTAAAACAGCCGTAGTACAAACCGATTTGGCTTTTGAAAGCTCGACCCTGTCAGATGATATCCTGACATTAAAATTACAATACAAAATTTCACGACCAATAATTATGTCGTAATTAAGACAATCGTCAAGAACAACATGGAAAAGAACTTCAAGAGAGTAATCGCATGTTTTAACATATGAAAGAATTTGAAGTGTACTATTTACTGTGTTATTCCCAATACCCTTGAGTAAAAGTAAATTATTGTAACGCCTTCCAGATAGCTTGTGAGATACAGACTCCTTAACAAGTGAGCATTCGGCTCCCGAATCGAAATAAAATGGGTACGACTCACCGGATTGCATCATGAACATGTGCATCATGTAATTTCGTTGCCTTCGAAATGTTGCATAAACAATTCTTTGAATTGACGCCACTCCATACCAGCAAAGAAAACTTGTGACAACCAGTTAGATGCACTGTCTTCCAAGCACTTACTCAAGGCCATGAGAAGAGCGCTGCTTCCCAGCAAGTTTTTAGTCAGGATAATGTTCACCATGGAACACCATGCAGCAGCACTTGAACCAGGGGCTTCTGGGTTAAATTTTTGGAAAATTACATTGTTCTTTCCTTGCTGCAAACTGCCATCTTTCACAGATTTTAGGACTTCAATTAGGCTTCTATGCTGTGACTCCAAAATGAGACAAAAGCGCTTGTCGTTTGCTTGAGGCGCGAGGGATCCCACTTCTGATGTCGGCTGCTCCAGATTATTGCTTACCATAGCTTTTGCCTTATTGAACAAGAGTTCCGTAGTCTTTGGATTTACTTTTTGAATGACCCCTTTCTCGAGTCAAGCTGCCCTTTTTATACAATTTTAGGCCCGAAATGTCACAAGGGCAAAAATGCATGGCACACTAAGTAATACTACGGACCACATTCAGCAATAGCTATCTGTCTCGCTCAATACATAGGTTTAACTTATACGTACAGGTCTGCTGTTTTCTCAATCATTGTAACTGGATTCCACTGAACCAGTAAACTTATGACACTACGAAAATGAACGATAATAACAGTTCTAAAGATTCTAGGCGACCCGACAAATATATGTATATGTCGGAGATAGAATAGGGTATTGCGTGTCTTATAGACCCATTGATGTTCTTGTGTCTCTGTCTAGTTGAGGGCTCTGGTGTCTCTTTCTATTTTGTAATCATACGCCACAATTGTTAATGACGAATGTCATGTAATGTTTGGCATTTAGTAATGTAATGTTAGTTTGACTAGTGAGTCATGCAAGTTTGGCACTGGATGCTTAGTCATTCCGGTCATTCATTTCATTCGCTGTGAAATATACTTTCTGACCGTTTTTCTAGAGGCACCCCCAAATGTACAACAGTGGGATAACTACAGAGAATATATGAAATGCACCGTTCATATGACGCGTTATAATACCCGCTGATGTTTTGGCAGGAAGACGATGGATATCACATTAATACCAAAACGATTAATCCATTGAATGGTAAGATCAATATCATTGTTTTCATTTTAACATTTTATTGTGTTTACTTTTGGTACACAAAAAAAGTTATCACTCTTAATTTAGTAGAGAGTAGCTGTAAGAGTCGTAAACCTATTAGGGGTTCTAAAATACAATTTTTACTGTATTTATTTTAGGTGAGGAAACTACCAAGAGGGTTAGTTCGATGAATTACTACGCATATCGTTTGACGATTCGCGAAAATTCTGACAATTATTTGTTGCGATTTCGTCGATTTGAATCATAATATGGAAACTGCGTTAGATGACACTCAATTAACAACATCAGAAGTGGGATTGCCTCCACACCAAGCAACATCAGACGGCCTTTTAATTACATTAATGGAAATGCAGCATCGCAGTTTCATAGAAGTTTTGAATGCCGTCAAAAATGAACAAAAGACGCCAGGCAAAGCAACAACAATCACACTGCCAAAATTTAATTCCGATTATACGGATGCCAATGCAACCGCTTGGTGCTCCACTGTGGACCTCATCTTAGCAGAGAGTCCCTTAGGTGGTAGCGCTTTACTCATGACGCTCAGAAAATCACTGGAAGGTGGGGCTTCGAACTGGCTATCGCAAATCTCTTTCTTTGGTATGACGTGGAGCGACTGTATTTCTCTATACACAAGTCGATTAATAATGGCACTTATGGCGAAATGGAAGTCAATGTCCACCGAACAAATCGCCATGTCTGTCGCGCTGGCGCACGCTCCCATGTTGATACGAGACTACAACGCACTGTTTATACGGCCAACGTCAAAACCCGTAACGAATTACAAAATGCGCTACTAGTTTTTGATTTTGTCAACAAGAAAGACAGTGCCACTGAGGGAAATTCTACAAGTAAAAGACAACGATTGCACACACGCATGAAATATCACTTCTGCGGCAAAATGGGTCATAAATTCGTCGATTGGCGAGCAAGAATAACCCCAGCAAAATCTCAGCAAGGAACCAACACAAATTAAAGCCGTTTATTGGATGCGAAGAATAAAGTCATTACTTGCTACAAGTGTGGAGCTCCTGGACACATTGCTTCGGTTTTTACTGGGCGACAGGAGTCAGCCACTCAAAATAAAGTGGGCGAAAACTGTGTAAACGTGTGCCAATTGGCTGATCCGATTGGTACTTTGATTTCATCTGGTGAGTCATACCCATTCTTTTTTGATTCTGGATCCGAGTGCTCACTAGTAAAGGAATCTGCCTCTCAGCGATTGTCGGGCATACGTATTAATAACGTTGTCGCCTTAAGGGGTATTGGAGATAGTGCCGTAACAAGCACTTTGCAAATTATGTCCAATGTAATTTTCAATGACTTTTCTCTTGAGGTTCTTTTTCACGTAGTGCTTAATAATTATATTAATTATGATATAATAATTGGTCGCGAAATTCTAACTCAGAATTTTGGCGTTAAGATAACAACAAATACTTTAGAACTGTTTAAGACAAAATTTGTGTACACCCCATCTGCTTTGAACAATCGTGTCAGTCTTGACAATATTGATACTGAGATATTGATAGCAAGACTTCATCGGTGGTGGGCATATATGCAATCATTTGATTTTGATATTCAGTATAGACCAGGAGCCAAAATGGCCCACATTGATTTCCTTTCACGTAATCCGTAATAAAATGAAGTAAAAGCTCAATCTTATACGAGTCCAAAAAATAAACATGTTTTGTTGGCAAAAATAACGGAAAATTGGCTCCTTGCAGAACAACTGAAAGATTCAGAAACGTCATTAATTATTTCAAAAATTCAGAATGATGAACTAGAGGAGAACGTGAGTAGAACGTACGAGTTAGGCTCGAAAACGCTTTTCCGTAAAATTCAAAGAAATGGAAAAACTAGGTGTCTTCCAGTTATTCCTAGATCCATTAGGTGGTCTGTAGTTAATCATGTCCACGAGAGAATTGTTCATCTTGGTTAAGAAAAAACATTGGTCAAAATGTACGAATTTTATTGGTTTGAGCATATGGCTAAAGACGTACGAAAGTTTGTCGACAATTGTATTACTTTTAAGCTGACCAAACCTGCATCAGGAAAGCTACCAATTAAGCTTCATCTTATACCCAAGGTTGACATTCCATGGCATACAATACATATTGATATCACGGGTAAATTAAGCGGTAAAGGGGATCAAAAGGAGTACATTATAGTACAAACAGATGCATTCACTAAATTTGTTTATTTGTACCACACAGTAAATATTAACAGTGAACGTTGTATAGATGCTGTAAAGTCAGCAATATCTGTGTTTGGCGTACCAACACGAATCATTGCAGATCAGGTTAGATCATTTACAGGATCTAGTTTTTGTAATTTGTGTTTTATGTAGAAAATAAAGTTACACCTAATAGCAACAGGCGCCAGTCGCGCAAACGGGCAGGTAGAGCGCGTTATGAGTGTTTTACAACAAATGTTAACCGCAGTGGAAAGTAGTCAACGGTCCTGGCAAGATGCCCTAGGCGAAATACAACTAGCCATAAACTGTACGTCGGAGATAAATTAGGGTATTGCACTGTCTGGCGGTTGTCCCTCTCTACTTCAGTCTCATACGTCATTCTTGTAATATTAGGCTGGTAACATTAAGTACAGTTAGAGTGACTTCGGTCATGTAAGTCTTGTAGTGAGTATTGTCATGTTAATTTGACGTTGACTGTTGAGTCCTAGAAGTTTGCTTAGTCATGCAGGTGTTGTAGTATTAGTGAATATCTGACTATGTATTTCAGCGGGATGACAGCCCGATTGTCATCGAGTGTGGTCCGGTGTAATGCTAAGGCAGTTGAGACTGCGTAATCAGTCTGCAACAGAAAGCCAAGGTGTCCGGAACTCGCTGCGCTAGAAATGGACAATAATAATTCAACCTCAACCGGAGTAATTGAGAATACTCCGACATGTACAACTAATCGTTTAACCAAATCTAGTCCTCTAGAATTATTAATTGCAAAAGAGGCAAGGCCCTTTAATATGTTACCTATAGTAGAAGAAAATAATAAATTTGATGTAAGTTTTGTAAGAAAGATGGCCACAGAAAATATAAGTAAAAATGCGATTTATGACAAAGAACGGCTCGACAAGAACAAAGCTAAATTTAACAGATTTAAAATTGGCGATTATGTTTTGCTTAAAAATGAAGAGAGACAAACAAACAAAATTAGATCAAAAGTTCAAAGGTCCATTCCTTGTGGCAGAGATACTAGAAGGAGATCGATATGTTTTAAAATCTCTGGTAAATAAGCGAACTTACAAGTACTCGCATGAAGCTCTGAGAAGTATGCCAGAAGAAGGGATTCCCGAAAAGCTGGACTCTTGTGGTGAGATTGAAATTGTTGAAGATTCATTGGTGGACTCCAATGAAGGTGAAGACGTTGAAAGAGACGTTATAAATGAGTTGGTGGATTCCAACTAGAAAAAGAAACGTTGAAAGAGACGTTATAAATGGGTTGGTGGATTCCAACTAGAGTGAAGGCGTTGAAAGAGGCGCCAGAAAACCATCGGTGGACTCCAATGTGAAAAGATACGTTGAAAGTTACGTCATGGTTAAGTTGGTGGATTCCAACTGAAAAATTATATTGATGAATTTCAATCTAATAAGTCAGACATCGAAAATGGGTTGACCCATAATGTAGGGTTGCCAGTGCTAGTAGGTATACGAGTTAAAGTGTTGACTTATTAGATGTCTGGTGACTATCATTGTGGTAAAAGCCCATGTTTTTGAGTGTCTTGGAAACGAGATTACATGCAAACTTGGTAATCCTCTATTCAAAGGCTACTTAGAGAATTCTAGGATATCTTCTGTCATTGGTGCGGCCAAATTGAATAAAGTTAAATAATTCTCTTAATTCTTCAATTAAGTTGTGGACGTAATTTAATCTGTTCAATAAATATAATCTTTTCAGATTAAGCTTGACTTGATCTGCTATATAGTTAAAAATGTTATGTAACACACGAGGACCATAGTGCTAAGCTGAGACGCGTGCCAATACTGTGTGTATGTATTGGTCTGTCAGATTGGAGAAAGAAAAATTGCTTTCACTTTGGATTGAACTGCGAAACCGAAAGGTAATAAGAAAAATGTCTTGCCCGAGGAAACGTAAGGCACGCGATTTGGACCATAATATGGAAAGTGCGTTAGATGACACTCAATTAACAACATATATATATATATGTACGCGATTATGGAAAAGATGAAGCATAATATTAAACCGTTTAACGGTGAGAAATATTCGGTGTGGAAATTTAGAATAAAAGCACTTCTTGCTGAGCAAGATGCATTAAAAGTTATTGATAGTGAGACTCCTGAAAAAGCAGATGAAAGTCGGGTTAAGGCCGAACGGTATGCAAAAAGTATTGTGGTAGAGCATTTAAGCGATGCTTTTTTTAATTTCGCAACTAACAACAACACAGCACGCGGAATTCTGATGAACCTTGATTCTGTGTATGAGCGAAAAAGTCTTGCATCTCAATTAGCTGTACGCAAACGATTATTGTCGTTTAAATTAAAAAGCGAGATCGCTCTTGTAAACCATTTTATTATTTTTCAGGAACTAATTAGTGAATTGTTAGCGTCAGGCGCCAATATAGACGAAATTGACAAGGTTTCCCACTTACTGCTCACTTTGCCAATATCATATGACGGGGTCATTACTGCGACACTTTCGTAAGAAAACCTTATTCTAGTTTTTGTTAAAAACCGTTTGTTAGATCAAGAGATAAAATTTAACAACAACAAAATAAGTTTATTAGTAATTATAAAAGCAATTATAACAAATATAAATATAAAAATCAAAATTATAATAAAAATAATACTCCCAAGCCATATAACGACAAAAACAAGCAAAATAATATAAAATGTCACCACTGTGGCAAGCCAGGGCGCATTAAGAAAAATTGTTATGGATATAAAAATGAAGCAAGCAAGTCGTCCCTGCCGACATTGAGTATATCCTGTACCAACTAGTTATATTAAATAAAGTCGAACACCCTAGTGATCTCCTTTGATTTAATTCAAAATTTTCATCGAATGCATGCTATCTCGCTCACACCTGGCACAGCTAATCTCGCACTTGTTGGTTCACTACAAAACGCACATTCGTATATCTCCTATATTTATTGTATATCCGATTTCGACTAAATTTGGTCAGTTAGTGCAGTTTGACTATATAATTATGTCCACCAAATAAGAATTTGATATCTTTAATACAGCTCTAGTAAATTCATTTTAAAATTTTCCTTATTGATTTGCGGGGGCTGAAGTGGGCGTGGCAAAAATTTGAAACAAACTTGATCTGCCTAGGCATAAAACGGATGTTCACACCAAATTTGGTAGCTCTAGCTCTTATAGTCTTCGAGATCTAGGTGTTCATACGGACAGACGGACGGACGGACAGACGGACATGTCTCAATCGACTCAGCTGTTGATACTGATCAAGAATATATTTACTTTATGGGATCGGAAACGCTTCCTTCTGCGTGTTACATACATTTTAGCGACTTTAATATACCCTTTTACCTTTTGGGTACAGGGTATAAAAAATCAAATGAAAATAATAAAGAAGCACATATTGCAACAACCACGCCAGGTTTCGCGTTCATGATCAAGAGTTTGAATACAAATAATTATAAATTGAACACGAATGTGAATTTTATACTTGACTCGGGTGCATCCGACCACATCAAAAATGATGAGGCACTTTTTGTGGATTTTGTTGATCTACCAACTCCAGTGAATATTGCCATCGCCAAGGAAGGACAATACATCTTTGCAACCAAACGTGGACTCGTTCATCTGGATAATGGATACCAGATAACACTTGAAGATGCATTATATTGTCGAGAAGTTACTGAAAATCTAATCTCCGTAAAAAGGCTACAAGAAGCTGGAGTAACAGTAGTGTTTGACGAGTCTGGAGTTAAACTGACAAAAGGTGGTCTTACTATTGCCAAAAACTCGTGTGAGTACAAAATGCCAATTTTTGAATTTAAGGCATATAAAGCAAATATAAAAACTGAAAATTTATATAAATTATGGCATGAAAGATTAGACCATGTGAGTAAAGGGAAAATGTTAGAAATAATAAAGCAAGCAAGTCGTCCCTGCCGACATTGAGCATACCCTGTACCAACTAGTTATTATATTAAATAAAGTCAAACACCCTCCAAATAGCGACTAATTTCATAAAAATTTTTTTTAAAGATGCCGCAACAGCGAACGCATGCTATCTCGCTCACTCTTTCCAGCTAGTGCCGCCTTGGCAATTCAGTTCAAAATGCACATTCGTATATCTCCGATATTTATTGACCGATTTCGACTAAAATTGGTCAGATGATGCATATTAGCCACATTATTAGGTGTGCCAAATAAGAATGTGATTCCTTAAAAACTGCTCTAATAATTAGTTTTTTTCTGAATTGCGGGGGCGAAAGTGGGCATGGCAAAAATTTTAAACTCTCTTGATCTGCGTAGTCACTAGACAAATGATCGAACAACCTCAAAATCGCAATCAATTCAAAACAAAATTCCCCTTTACATGCAGCAGCAGCGAACGCATGCTATCTCGCTCTTTCTTATCTGCCAATGCCGACTTGCACTTAACTTCTGACCAAATTCATTCACCGGACATTCTGGAGATTGAGTTTGTTAGTGTGAAGGTCAGATTCAAGTCTTTCTCTGCCTACATTACTTGTTCTTACATCCCGCCACAATCCGACATAGCGGTGTACGCATGGGTGACTTTAATTTACCAGAAATAGCATGGTCTCAATCTGATGAATCTACCTTGTTGCTTCCTTCTAAATTCACTGCTTCGTTGATGGCCTTTTGGATTTATCATTAGCTCAGATCCTTGAAGATCTGATATTTGTGTTGGATTCCACCAACTGTGCAGTTACTACAACCGACTCTATAGCCTTGCCTGAAGACAATTTTCATCCTACTTTGGATTTATCTGTAGATCTGTCGTTTCGTACACCGATTGTTGGTGTCAGTCCTGTGATTAAATCTCGTAATTTTCGCAAGACTAACTTTGTTAAACTGAATGAGTTCATTCTGAGAACTGACTGGTCATCCTTATACAGTTGCTCAGACATGGATCTTGCTATCTCGTTGTTTTATGATACTCTCGCTTCGCTTTTTAAGGTTTGTGTCCCACTGAGGACTCCAGTGTCGTCTCACCGACCTCCCTGGTTTTCCCGTGAGCTATCCAACTTGAAAAATGTCGAACCCAGATATTATAAAAAATACAAGAAATCGGGACGTCTTTCAGACTTTGCTCTTTACGCAGTTGCTCGCTCCAATTTTATGTTGCTTAACAAGCACTGCTATAACGATTACCTCAACGTTGAAAGTTTGAGTTTTCCCGTGATCCTAAACAGTTTTATAGCTTTGTGAATTCTAAACGTAAGATCGATGTCCACCCATCAATGTTATCGTTTGAAAATAATATAGCGGACTCTGATCAAGAAATTGCTGATTTGTTCGCTGATTTCTTCACAACAACATATTCCGCAACGGAATACCGAGAGAATCTGTCGTATCCTTATCAGATAAAAAGGTCCAATTGTATTTGTAGTCCTTCGATCGATGAAAGTTCGCTTCTTAGCGTGCTTAATTTAGCACTACTGTCGGAAAAGCCATGGGTGTTCTTGGGTTTGTTAAAAGATGGTCAAAGGAATTTGACGATCCATATACTACCAAAGTTCTTTACACCTCATTGGTTCGTCTAATTTTGGAATATGCATCCTGCATATGGTCACCCCAATACGATTCACATAAAGCAAGGATAAAATCAGTTCAAAAACAGTTTCTTCTCTTTGCTCTTCGTGGTCTGAACTGGGATCGTAATATCAACTTACCTTCGTACTCTAGTAGACTTCTTTTACTTGACCTTCCTTCCCTTACTAATCGTAGTTTAATGCTTGGCGTCATATTTATGCACAAGCTTCTTAATAGGGATATAGACTCTCCCGAGCTATTGAACCGAGTAAAACTAACAGTTCCTTGTAGACCTACTAGAAACTATATTCCTCTAACACTTCCACGATGTACTACTAACTACCTAATGTATGAACCTTTTCGAGTTCTTTGTTCTGATTATAATAATCTACTGAAGCAGAGTATATGGCTTTGTTTGAAGCTGTAAGAGAAGCATTATGGCTGATGTCTCTTTTAGAAAGTATTAATATTAAACTAAATAAACCTATAAAAATATTTGAAGATAACCAGGGTTGTATAAGCATAGCCAGTAGTACATCATGCCATAAGAGGTCAAAGCATATAGATATTAAATATCATTTTGTCAGAGAGCAAGTAGAAAATAGCGTTATTTCTTTTGAGTATATTCCCATATCAAATCAACTGGCTGATAGTTTTACAAAACCGTTATCTGTTGGAAGGTTCATGGAAGTCTCTCAGCTCCATGGGACTATTTTGAGACGACCAAATCAACAACACCATGATTCAACAAAATCTCATGAACTTAATTTAAGATTGCTGAAATACCCCAACTCAACAATCAAAATATAACATTTGGTCACTCTTAATATGTATTTATATATTTAACCTATACGGGCACACTTATGTTTTTTGCTTCTTCCGTTTCCTGATCTCGTGTACATGTGGTGTGGTGTTGCAACATTGAAGAAGTATTAAAAATAAAAAACTAATTAAATAAAATCAATCTCCAAACAAACTGTTTTAATTTGAATAGAATAATATTAACAATAAAACAAAATAGATATCCAACAGGTTATGGGCCCAGTCCATGCCAATTTAAAGTGAATTACAACAATTGCAATTTATTGTGAAATTAAATTCCACTTCGCGTGAGTGTTCTCTTTAGTCTTTGCATGTGTGTGTGTAGGCGCATAATGGAAAAAGCAAAGTACAATATCAAGCCGTTCAACGGCAAAAATACTCAATATGGAAGTTCAGAATTAGAGCATTGTTTGCCGAATTAGATATTCTTAAAGTTATTGATAATAATATGCCAAATGAAATTGACGATGTTTGGTCAAAAGCAGAGCGATGTGCAAAGAATACAATAAGTCAACATTTGGGTGATTCGTTTTTAAACTTCGCGGAAAGCAATTTTTCGGCACGTCAAATTATTGACAGTCTAGATGCCATATACATGGCGTTGCAATTAGCTGCGCGAAAACGTTTGATTTCACTGAAGCTATTGAGTGAAACGTCACTGAGTGAAACTGCATTGTAAGCGAGCTGTTAGCGGCAGGCGCAAAGATGGATGAAATGGACAAAATCGCACATTTGCTGCAGACTCTGCATTCGTCTTATAATAGTGTTATCACGGCCATTGAAACCTTATCAGATGAAACCCTAACATTAGCTTTCGTGAAAAATAAATTGTTGGATTTCGAAGTTAAAATAAGGAATGATAGTGTTGATACTAGTAAAATATCAAAGAAGCAAACTTCGGCTTTGCGAAGCTTGTATACCCTTGCAGCTTCATTCTTTTATTATTTAATTTAAAAACAAAAATTTTAAAGTAATTGGTAATAATGTTTAATAAAATCAAAAAACAAAAAAGAAGAAATACTCAACTAAAAATTTTCCCGTATTCACCAAGAACCGAACCCACCAACACCAAACCATCGTACGACAGATCTTTACGTACTACGCCACCATCCTCACTTAACTTACTTAAGCTAGTTCGACATATATAGCAAACGAATGCACTATGGGGAGTTTATGAATTCAAAAAATTTTGATGTCTAATGATAGATAAAAGATCAAAGGTCAATGTTACATACTTGTATTTTTGTCGTTGTTCAACACTGTTGAGAAAACAGCTGCTGAATACCCGTGTTTTGCAGAAAACTGGTTTGCTTGATATAGTGAAAATTTTATGCTCAACTTTCAGGGTCGATATTAAAAAAAAAAGGAAAATGTTGTTGGAAAAATTAATTATGGAAATTAATAAGTATAAGTAAATCTTTGTATAAGTAAATCTTTATTACTATGTATAAGTAAATCTTTATTGTGGAAATTGACAGTGTGTGTTGAAATATTTGATAAAAATTGGGGGTCACTTTAAGAAAAATTTTGTCAGGGAATCTCAACTTTGAGGAGAGTTATAAAGAAATGTCCACCAGTGTCCAGTCTAAAACTTCCAGAATTTGGTAGTATGTGCAATTGTTGTTCAAGTAAAGTTAGTCACAATAGCCACAAACAGCCACAAATTGTGAAATTTTGTTTTTTAGTGCCTAACCTTACTTTCCCCCAGAGGAAAAATTTTTCCATATGACACAAATAGACGAAAAAAACTAAAACTACCGAAGTTATATTAAAATTGCTGCATGGGCAAGTGGATGATGGTGTTAAAAATGTATTAAATAAGGAATTTAGGCAGAAATGTCGAAAGCCTTGCAGAAAATTGTGTCAGAAATGGCGAGAACATAGGTCCAATTCAAATATGCTCAAGAGATTCTGAGTTGGCTAGTATGATGAAAAAATGTTTTGGACGATCAGAAAAAGCTTTGACAATTGTATTAGTCGGGTTAAAGGACCCACGTTAATATTTTTGGCCTAAAAAAAGGGGGGCAGATACAAAAAGTCAGGTAACTAGCAAAAACTGTATTAGCAGTTTCGAAAATGGCATCTCAGCATAATGATAACTGATCCTCCAACAATTTGAAATTCACATACTTTCAAGAAGTCCTTAAAAGGTAACAATTTCCTGTAGTTTTCCTACTAGACCACTAAAGCTACAAAAGAACATACTCAAAATGCAAAACAATGTTTTTTTTCAAATTTTAAAGATGTAGTTGAAAAAAGATACAATGTAAACCTCTGGGATCGAATTATTAGCAAAAGGAACATAGGTCGGACTCCAAAAACCTCTTCAATCATATTGCAAAACGATTATATAGCATACTTTTTGCAGAAAAACAGGTTTTATGGCCGGGGTCGGTTATTGCCACGCCTATTTTTTCCAAAAACTTAACCAAATTGTATTTATTACGTTAGTCAACAAATGCACATTGAAAGCGATGCACAGAAACCAACTTATGAATAAAGTGCGCAAAAAACGGTCTAATTCCCCATAGTGCGCTGTTGCTGCATCGTTGGATCATCATTTGTTAAAACTAAACTAAACGCTAACAATGCCTAACGAAGTCGGAGCGGGTCACTCTACATCGGCATCAAAGCTGGTATCACTTAGAGCTCAACGGAGTTTATTCGAAAAACACGTCACGAATTTGCATCAAAAAAAAGGCTTTAAAAACCGGCATTGATGAAGAAGCAGATGTTCTGAACTGTAGACTCTCAATTTTGGAATCCCATTATCGACAACTATGTCAAATACAGACGCAAATTGAGAACCTTCATCCCATTGACTCCGAACGCGGCACACAGGAAGAAATGTTCATCACCGTGAAGGTTAAATTACTTGCACTACTTCAAGGTAAAAGACAAACACCGACTGCCATGGTACCAGAAGCTAGCTTTCTCAACTCATCGGTCAGCCCGGGCGTTGGACATGTTCATCGTTTGCCAAAATTAAAATTACCGACTTTCGACGGAAAGTATGCATCATTTAAAGGATTTAAAACCTCGTTTACAAACTTAGTCCATAGTGACCCTCACTTACCCACAATTGATAAGTTTAATTATTTACTAAATTGTTTATCAGGGCCTGCATTAGAAGTTGTGCAGTCGTTTCAGGTGACGGAGGAAAATTATGAAAAGGCAATGGATCGACTGGAAACTCGGTACAACAATGATGTACTAATATTTAATGATTGTGTCTCAAGTCTTTTTTCTCACTTGTCCATGCGACACCCAGATGCAACAGCTTTGCAAAGGCTCATCGATAATACATCTGCAATACGAGGGTCATTACTCTCCCTTGGTTCAGCGGAACAAATAATGAACAGTATGATGATGTACATCATTCTGAGCAAGGTCGATACAGAGACAAAGGTACATTATGATGAAAAACAAAGTTTGGAGAAACTATCTACTTAAGAAGAGTTCTACAAGATTCTGAACAGGCGCGTTCAACTTTTAGAAGGCCAAAGGGCTGATCATTCGGATCATCGTCACACAAATATGCGATCTAGGACAACATCGTCAACGAAAAATTTATTCAACTGCTTTAACGAATGCTTGTTTTGCAAATGTGTCAATCGAGTCATCATACACTCTTACACAAATGTACTACGTCGGGCAACACGCAAGCCCATCTATCAAGTTTCGGAGATGCTCAGCCATCAATCAACACCTCATTATTAATTCACAGGACAGGCATATCTGTTCTTCCGAGCGCGCTGATTCAAGTTCAAGACAGCATTGGAAACTTTCAAGAAATTACTGGAATCGATGACTCGAGGAGCAGGATTTCCTTTACCACATGTGGAACCTTAAAGTCAAGGCATTCAGATTATGTGTGGTCATCAAACTTCTCTATAGTAAAAAAGATTTCGGCTAAGCAGCCACCTCAAACTTTTGACATAACAAACTGGACCATCCCACCAGATAATCAATTGGCAGACCCACATTTTTATGAGTCACATAAAATTCAAGTACTGATCAACGTAGATGCATTCTTTGATGCCATCCGAAACGGAAAATTGAAATTAGGTTCGGGCAAGCCGTGCCTTCTGAGCCTTCCGAGCCCATCAGAACCTCTCCCAGATGTTTTCTTACAGAAAATGAACCCGTACTGAGCTCGTTAGTTCAACGTTTCTGGGAAATAGAAGAATTTAAAACAACAAGTCCAATCTTCACAGAAGACGAGCGTTTGTGTGAAGAACATTTCAGCAAGACAGTCAAACAATTGGCAAATGGTCAAATCCAAGTCAGATTACCATTTGCAGAAAATCCGATCGTATTAGGAAACTCATTTAACACTGCACTTCGACGGTTCAACTCGCTTGAACACAAGCTGGACAGAGATAGTCATCTAAGAGATTTGTATACTAAGTTCATAAAGGAATACATCTCGTTGGGACACATGTCTGTCGTACCCAATGCAGATCACTCAGCACCACATTATTATATTCCGCACCATTGCGTTCTCAGACCAGAAAGTTTGACGACAAAACTTCGAGTCAAATCTTTAAATGACCTACTGTCCCACAATTCAACAGGATTTAATAACCACATTTTTATCGTTTAGGCTATGTCAATTTGCTCTTACTGGGGACATTTCAACAATGTACAGACAATTCATGGCAGACGATAGAGATCGACGTTATCAGTGGATCCTCTGGCGCGACAATCCATCGCAACAACTTAGAACATATCAACTAAATACTGTAACATATGGAATGTCAGCTGCCCCATTTCTGGCAGTAAGAAGCATTCAACACATAGCTGCGATTTACGGCAAAAAATTCGCCCTTGGAGCTGCGACCCTGCACACCGATCATGTGGACGATCTTCTTACGGGCACAGACGAAATAACTCTCTTACAAAAGAAGAAGGACGAAACCGTCAGGATTTTGGCTGAAGTTGGTTTGCAACTTACAAAATTTAGCAGCAATTCAAAGGAAATCACTCCTACATCTGAAAATGAAGTCTTCATCGCATTACAAGAGCATGATGTCACTAAAACTCTTGGTACGGCATGGCAGCCCTCTAGCGACGTTTTTGTATTCGGGTTTAATTGTGAAGCACAGGAACCGTATACAAAACGATCCATACTTTCCAAAATCGCTCGAACATTTGATCTTCTCGGACTCGTGAGCCCAGTACTCATTCGTTGCAAAATTTTCTGCAAGACATATTTTTAAAGGGTCTCGATTGGGACACACCAGTGGACGGAATCTTAAAGGACCGCTGGGTAGAGTTGCTGAAGGATTTTAAAGAGTTGGCGTCGGTAGAAATTCCTCGATTTGTTTTCACATTTCGTCATAAGCGCTGTGAAATACACGGATTTGCAGACGCATCGGAAGGAGCTTACGGATGCGTATATACATACGTACGAGCACAATTCGACAATAAAATACAAGTAAATTTACTAATTGCAAAATCAAAGGTTGCCCCAATGAAGGCACAATCACTTCCCAGACTCGAGTTATGTGGTGCACTTTTGCTCAGTCGTGTCTGGCGGAAGTTCGAAAAGAAATTGGAAGACAATATCGAACGCGTTTATTTTTGGAGCGATTCCGCCATAGTTCTACAATGGCTTCAGATGCACTCGTCGAAATTGCAATGCTTCGTCGCCAACAGAATTTCTGAACTACAAGAACATTCTAATGTCATTTGGAAACACGTTCCATCATCACAAAACCCAGCAGACATAATTTCACGCGGATGCCGTGCATCTGAGCTGATGACTAACATTTGGTTAAAGGGTCCGAATTTCCTAAAGCAGACAAGTGCAGAGTGGCCGCAACCAAAGGAACGCCCAAGGACGCCAATCGAAGTTCGTTCAAAGGCGAATTTTAATATGCAAAATTCGGCGCGATTAGCCATTCAGAGTCATCAGTGCTAAACTCAATAATTGACAAGAGCTCATCATACCTCAGAATTCTTCGTATAGTAGCATACTTGTTCCGCACAAGTAATCGAATTAAACCAAATCCGGCATTGACGGTAACATTAGCAAGCCCGCTCTCAACTGAAGAACTCACTGAGTCGTTTTGGAGAACTATATCGCTAATTCAATCAGAAACTTACAAAACTGAAATTCATTTACTACAAAGTAATCAACCCTTACAACCAAGCCTACAACGAATATCACCATTCTTACAGGACATAAAACTTAAAACCACGGTTGTGTCCGTGCTAAGAGTTGGTGGTCACCTTTCAAACGCTGAGATGCCTTTTGAAGCAAAGCATCAAGCTCTGCTTCCTCAACATCACCGACTAACAAGGCTGTACATCGAGTACCTACACAACAAATACCTTCACGCTGGACCAAGAATCTTGCTTGCTCTAGTCAGTGAAAAACTTTGGATAGTCAATGCAAGGGCATTGATACGAAAGATCGTACGCAATTGTGTAAGCTGCTTTCATTTCAAACCAAAGCTGATGAATCAGCTGATGGGAAACCTTCCGGCTGATCGACTCTACGGAAAACGTCCATTCATAGTGACAGGAGTCGACTTCCGCGGACTATTCTTCACATCGTAACAACACAAACTATGTGGAAAGGCTCCATACAAATCATATGCTGCAATATTTGTCTGCTTTGCATCCAAGGCGATTCATATTGAATTGGTTTCGGAGCTGTCGACAAACGCCTTTCTCCTTGGAATTCCTCGATTCATTGCTCGCCGTGGAGTTCCAGAGCGATTATATTGCGACAACGCTACTAATTTTGTGGGAGCTGCCACAAAACTTTCCAAATTCACGACTCAGTTCATAAATGAGTCAGATATTGATATAATCAAATTATATAGCACCACTAAAGGTTTTAAATTTTGTTTTATCCTACCTAGAGCACCACATTTCGGAGGCCTCTGGGAGGCAGCAGTGAAGGCAGCTAAAACGGTGGTCCTAAAAAACATTTCGAATGCCCATATAACTTATGCAAACAGTTTTCCTAGACGTGGAGGCCATTCTCAATTCTAGGCCAATTGCTCCGATATCAGACGACAAAATAATATAGGAGCAGTGACGCCCGCTCATTTGCTTATCGGGACATCGCTAACTTCAGCTCCCGAACCTACGCTGTACCACCCTTCGGATTCACCCGGCAAGGAGTTGCGTTACGTAGAACGATGGCATCGGGTAACCTACCTCAAGCACCAGTTTTGGGCATTATGGCAACGAGACTACGTACACACCCTTTAACAGCGGAATAACTGGTATCAAGAGAAGCAAAACTTATCTGTTGAACAGCTAGTCTTCGTCCATGAGCACAACACCGCACCACAATACTGGTTACTAGCACGAGTAACAGCAACTATTCCTGGGAAGGACGGAAGGGTTCCGATAAAACAAAAATTTTTGAAAGTTTGAGAACTTTCAACGCGGGGAGGATGTTTGGAGAGAACATTATTGAATTATACCTAAAGGATATTTAAAGGTACATTCATGAATATAAAATGTATAGTCTAGTAACTCCTTTAGCTTTAGTTATCTGTACCTCTAATTCTCTCATTCTGCGACTGTAAGCTCAACTTGAAAATGTTATAAAAAAATATTAGAACAATGCTATAAAAAACTTTGTAATTGACACACGAGGAAAACTTAAGAAGAGGAAAAATAAACGGAAATAAGATTTATATATGTGGAGAGCTTCCTTAAGAATACGGGCAACGACTGGGAATAGGTTGAATTGGTCAACATATTTAAAGGCACTATTCTTCAGCCGAGAACTCCGGCAACAATCACAATTAAGATAACGAAGTTATTAAACTCTGGGATTTGCGATTCGATCTTAGCCAAAAAAGAAACATAGTCGACGTCAAACAACGTTCACAAACTCTGAAAAAGTTAATAGAATATATATTCTTCACTTCAACAAAGTCGATCGTGTTTTTTTTCCTCTCCCGCTTTTTTCTCGTTTTTTATTTAATCCCGCATATAAAAATTCTTTTTCGTGGAATCTAGTGCCGAATTAATAAATTACGCAATCTATAAATTGTAATTTGTTCTTAAACACTTACTCAAAGCTATTATTACTTATTGCTTTATTTAATAACAAACTCAAAGTTTTGTTGTTTTGTCTACATAGACTTTGATTTAGTGTTTTTGATCCCTTTTACTTGCATTCGCGCTCTCGCGTACACATTAGTGTTGTTGTTTGTGTGCTGCTTGCTCTCACGTCTTTACATTGCCCACGATCGCGACCGTTACTCTCGCGATTGTACCCGTCTTTGTTGTTGTGTGTTATTAATAACTCTCTTAATTTTTGTCTCTTCAGTTTTTTCTTGTGCATTTTAAAACTTTAGTACTTGTGTTATTTCTTGGTGCATATTGCCCTTATATTATATTACATTGCTCATTTTTAAATTGCCCACTCTTTTTAAATTTTTTATTATTTATTATTATTTATTTTATTAAATCTACAATGGTTGTCTGCTCTTCGAGAAAGTGCCCTCATCCTCAAAAAATCCAAGGTGACTATCTTTTCTGCTGGCTGTGCGATAACATTATGCATGTTAAATGCGCTGGTTACACAGCCAAAGTAAAGGATAGTATTGGAAACGATGGGGGCCTAAAATGGAGTTGTGAAGCGTGCCGGGACGTAGAAATGGATATGCGCGTATTTATGCGGCGGACAAGAGAGGGCTTTAAGTTCCTATCGGTGGGCTTTCTGAAACTTTTTGATAAGATTTTTAGTCTCTGGAAACTGAGTTTAATAATTATAAACTATTGAACGAATCACCGAAGCGGAAGAAGACTATCCCTCGGAATTTCTCTCCCGATCCGCCGGCATCTCTGCTTCCTCCGGCTCCGGCATCATTGATTGACCCATAACTCCAAATGCTCAGCAACTGATATCATTTAGGAGTCCAGCAGTAGCTGCAGTTGCGGGGACGATTGACACTTCCCCTGGTAATAGTGCCCCGCAAGCTGACTCGATATCGGTTGTAGTTTCCGCTGTGTACGGACGAATATCCTCTCCCAGGGATATTCCCAATAAAATTTTAACCAGAAGAGCTCTCAAAGCGTCATCTGCTTCAGTAGTTCCAGCGCAAAATGTTGTTGCTGCAGTTGCGAAAAAAGCAAATCTTTGTTTCGCGGCTCGACCCCAATACTGCATCAGATGATGTCATAGCCCATATTCGGGCAAAAGTCGTAGCGCCAAACATAGTGGTGGAAAAGTTTAGGTTTTCATATACCCGTGACATTTCGTCATTTAAAATCAGTGTCCCTCCAAATGTCTTTGACCAAATTTACCACAAAGATTTATGGCCGGAACATTTAGTTGTAAAGGAGTATACGGCTAAGAAAAAGAAAAATCGGCCTCCGATTCGTCTGCCTAACACAACTAATCCTTCCATACCCTCTGGCTCGTCAGTAGCTGGCGGGTCAAAAAACTAATTTCGTCCCTTATTCTGGCCTATCAGAATGTTAGAGGACTAAAATCTAAACTTTCTAAGCTTTTTGTAGATAGTCTATCTTTTGACTTTCATATCTTGGTCTTTACAGAAACGTGGTTAAAGCCAGACATTTCTGATGCCTCTGTTTTTCCCACAATTTTTTCAACCTATAGATGCGATTGAATCTCCAAAAATGGTGGTGGAGTTTTGATTGCCGTAAATTCATCTCTTCCTTCAGAAATAGTTCTGCCACCTGCCGTTCTTGACATTGAATTCGTTAGTGTCAAAATTTGTTTGAAATCATATTCTGTATTTCTAACTTGCTCGTATATTCCACCGAGTTCTGACATGACGGTATGTGCTAGCCACTTAGAAGCAATTCGCTTTGTTTCTTCACTTCTCTCGGATGCAGATATTTTTATTGTTCTGAGAGATTTTAATCTACCTAACGTTTTTTGGCTTCCATCAGGTGAGTCTTCCTTGTTGATGCCCTCCTCATCACATTGCTTTGTTGACGGTCTCCTTGAGTTATCCTTAACCCAAGTTAATCCAGTGCTTAATAAAAATGAGAGATCACTAGATCTTATATTTATGTTAGATTCTTCTAACTGAACTGTTTCGAGAATTGATCCTTTAGTCGTCCCTGAAGACAGTTTCCATCCAACTTTAGACTTAAGCATTGATCTACCTTTTCGGTTACCAACTGCTGGTACCAGTTCGACGTACCCGTTGCTTTCGTAACACTAACTTTTTCAAGTTCAATGAGCTAATTCTTGCCACAGACTGGTCTTATCTGTACTCCTGCAATGATATGAATGCTGCCATTTGTTTTTTCTATGATACTATGTTTTCGCTTTTTGATGCTTGTGTTCCACGTGTGACCCATGTATTGTCTAACAAGTCGCCATGGTTTACACGTGAGTTAACTAATTTGAAAAATGTGAAGTCTAGATATTATAGAAAGTTCAAAAAATCGGGTCGACCGTCTGATTTCTCTCTTTATGCTGTTGCTCGATCGAATTTTTCAGTGCTTAATACACTATGCTATAAGGATTACATTAGGCGTTGTAAACTTCAATTTTCCCGTGATCCTAATACGCCAAACGAAAGGTAGCAGTGCACCCGTCCTATTTTTGTTTTGAAAATAATAAAGCTAACGATGATCAGGCTATTGCCGATATGTATGTTTTTTTTTCAAAACAACCTATTCCTCCAAAGAGCATCGAGCTAACTTTTCATATCCCTATCAGTTGAAAAGGTTTAATTGCGTCCTTAATCCAGTGATCGATGAAAGTTCGCTTCTCAGTTTGCTTACTTCTGTCAAGCCTGTGTACTCACCAGGACCTGATACCTGGTTGTGTACTCAGGTTTTGCGCTGAGACTTTGATTTCCCCAATTCTTAAGTTACTTACTTTATCCGTTGAAACTTCCAATTTTCCAACCATTTGGAAGGAATCTTTTATTATTCCTTTGCATAAAAGGGTAATAAATCCGTAGCTTCAAACTATAGGGGTATTTCCAAATTGTCCGCTATTCCGAAGGCATTTGAGAAAATTATAACTTCTCAGTTCTATTCTTTCATCTTCTCAAGAGAGGTTTATGAAACGTAGATCTACTACCACTAACCTTTTAGAGTTTACTTTTTAGCGATCGAAGGTTTCAGGAATGCATTGCAAACTGATGTCAGTTATACCAACTTCAGTGAGGCTTTTGAATCTGTCAATCATACACTGCTTTTATTCAAGCTGAACGAACTTGGGATTCCAAGCCTTTTGCTTAATTGGATTTCTCAATATCTTAATAATCGTACACAAAAAGTTTTATTTAAAACTTATCTTTCGAAGACCATCAATGTGACCTCGGGGGTGCCACAAGGTAGCCATCTAGGACCACTGCTTTTCACGCTTTTCATTAATGACCTTCCGTCAGTTTTAACTCATTCTCGTGTGCTTATGTATGCTGACTATGTTAAACTTTGTACTAGTTTTAAAGACTTAAGTTCTCCACGTCTGCTTCAAGTCGATCTTAATAACTTTCAAACTTGGTGTGAAATTAACTTATTAGAACTCAATTTCTCGAAATGCAACGTCATGCCCTTTCCCAGGTCCTCTTTGCAAATAGTGGTGTAGTATCTCAATAATACCCCACTTGAACGTTTGAATGAGATTAATGATTTGGGTGTACTCACGAACCACAAATTAAATTTTACTCGTCATATTAATATAACTGTCATTAAAGCCATGAGTGTTCTTGGTTTCGTTAAGCGATGGTCGAAAGAATTTGACGATCCTTAAGCTAGGTACACACGATGCAAACAATTTGCAGCAAGTTAACAATAATTTGCAGCAAAAGTTTGCACAAATGTTCACACCAATGCAAATATTGCATGCAAATTTTTTGCTTCAATCAATTTTTGTTTTGCACGCAAACTTTTGCATGACTATTTCGTGCAATATATTGCGTTACTGTCTACACGTGTTTTCATTTTTTGTTTGCATTGCTTGCAAGTGACATTCATTTGCAAGTTCTGTTGTTTTGAGAAAGTCAACGAATAACGACGTGTTTATATTATGTCGGCACAAAAATCAAAAGTTGCTGCTGTTGCTATATTAGCAATTTTGATAAAACGTGAAAAAGTGAGAAGAGCAAAGTCTGCCAAAAAAAGAAAGTGTTGGGTGAAAGAGTGGATTTCCAAAAGAGATGAAAAAGGAGTGAACCAGAACCTTTTAAAAGAGCTACAAAATAACGATGAAACAAACTATTACAATTTTTTTCGCATGTCAGTCAGTGATTTCAATTTTTTATTAGAAAAAGTAAAAAGCTACATAACTAAACAAGACACTGTAATGCGTCCTGCGATTCCACCAAATGAGCGATTAGCCCTGACATTGCGTTTTTTAGCCACGGGTATGTATTAAATATAATTAATATTTTTATGAACTTTTAATTAATATGTTTATTGATGTAATTTAATTTTTTACAGGTGATTCATATCATTCTCTAATGTTTCTTTTTCGCATTCCTGTGAGTACGGTTGCAAGCATTGTGCCGGAGTGTTGTCGAGCTGTATATGAATGCCTTAAAAGGGAATATCTTAAAGTAAGTATGTAAATTATATATGCATTTTCTTTTTTACCATCTGAAAAGCCAGAAACTGGAGAATTGGTAGACGAGTACACGACATTAGGTGTGGAATAAGTTAAAGTGCCCTCGCTATCAATTTCCGATACTTCCAAAATAGCTCTTTGAATTTTTCTGCGAAGCACAAGTCTATTTTGGTGTGATTTCAACAATCTGAGCTCAGATGCTACGAAATCTCCAAAAACCTGATGGTCATCCGCTGGCTTATCGAGTAAAGCGCTTGCCTTTTTAATAAGCCGATCTTCGTCCTTAAATTCTATCTCGGCACGTTTTCTTTTTTTCTCTTTGGATGTACTTGGTACGCAATCTGTTGTTATTGACGAATTAGCTGAACATGGTGCCTCTCCTAAGAATATTGTGTTAACGGCGCTTTCACTTAGATCCTAAACATATGTGAAAAGTATGAAATAAAAATTTAAACAAAATATTAATTATTTATTTGAATTTTCTTAGGTTCCCAATTGTACAAGCGAGTGGATTAAAATTGCATCCGATTTTGAAAGTATTTGGAACTTTCCTCATTGTATCGGTGCATTAGACGGAAAACACGTAGTTATGAAAGCTCCGGCTAACAGTGGTAGTACCTACTTCAACTATAAAGGCACGCATAGCATTGTGCTAATGGTGTTAGCAGATGCAAACTATAAAATAATTTACTTCGATTTAGGAGGCAAAGGAAGAATTTCTGATGGAGGAATTTTTAACGCATGTTCTCTATCATATGCATTACAAAATGACCAACTTAATGTTCCTGAGGAGTACCCACTTCCAGGTCGAGATCTAAAGATGCCCTATGTACTTGTAGCGGATGATGCATTCGCATTGAAAAGATACATAATGAAACCATATCCATTCAGAAATCAACCAGCTCCAAATCGCGTTTTTAACTACCGTCTTTCCAGAGCAAGAAGAGTGGTAGAAAATGTTTTCGGCATAATGGCAAACAGATTTCGGGTTTTAAGAAAGCCATTGGAACTTGGGCCAGAAAAGACAATAGATGTTGTCTCTGCAATTTGCGCATTACATAACTGGTTGATGGCCAAGAAAGAGTCAAAACAAAAATATGCTCCGAATGGAACATTCGACAATGAAGTTGATGGAGAAGTGGTACCAGGTACTTGGCGTAATGATCTGACGTTAGAAGGAAACTGCATACCAATTCAAAGAAGTACGCAAAACTCTACTGAAGCAAAAGATATTCGTGATGAATTTAAACATTTTTTTGTGTCTCCTGATGGTGAAGTGTCATGGCAATATAAACATATATGAAATAAGCAATTACTCGGACATTTTCAATAAAATATATTACTTACCAAATTTTGAATTTTATAATTATTTCCGTCGTCATTTTTTATGAATTTAAGCGCATCGAAAAACTCCCATTTGCTGGAATAGTTGTCCGATGTACCCTGGCCACTCTTTTTTTGCTTCACTCTGCGCACCTCTTGCAAAAATTGAGTGCGCAAATGATGAATTTTTGTTTTTATTTCATCATCACTTTTATCTAATTTTTCAGCAATTTCCCGATAAGCATTTTGCTTTTTATACTTATTTTTATAGTCTGCTGAGGAAACATCCCATAAAACTGAAAATTGCTCGTACAATTCAATTAATTCTATCGTTTTCTCGCGATCCCACATTTTGCTTTGCTTGCTGCAATATTGCGACTAAAAGCAAACAGCACATGCAAACAAGCAAGCAACTGACGCAACCAAGTTAACGGTAAAAATCTGTATACAGACGACAAGCAAAAATTGTTGCCGCAAACAGTTATTGCAAATTTTTTGTTTGCAGCAAAATGTTTGCACTCGTGTTCAAACATGCAAATTTCATTGCAGCAATCAACTTGCTGCAAATTGTTTGCATCGTGTGTACCTAGCTTTACACAACCAAACCTCTTTTTATATCACTGGTCCGCCCCATTTTGGAGTATGGTTCATGTGTTTGGTCTCCACAATATGGATCACACCAAGTAAAAATTGAATCTGTTCAAAAACAGTTTTTAATTTTTGCTCTTCATGGTTTAAACTGGGATCGAAATGTTAACTTACCTTCCTATTCTAAACCACTTCTTTTAATTAACCTTCCCTCCTTACCTAATCGTAATGCTTGGTACTTTGTCTATACACAAGCTTTTGAATGGACAAATAGACTGTCCTAATTTACTCAATCAGGTCAATCTATCTATTCCTTGTCGACTTACCCAAAATTATGTCCCTTTATCTTTAACACACTGTACTTCTAACTATTCTTTGCATTAACCTTTTTCGAGTTCTCTGTTCCGACTACAACCGCCTTTATTCTGTATCGGATCAGAGTTCTCAATATCTATCCTAAAAACTATTTTAAGTTATCTATTTAGTAGTTAGTCTTAATTATTATTTTAGTTGTCGTCCATTGTCCACGCGACTTCGTTTTGCATGCTGTCTGCTAGGGTTCGCGCGTAACAGACATTGTCCTGGTGTCGCTTGGGCCACTTGAACGTACTGCGCATTGTACGCGTCAACGTCCAGAAGAGGAAGATTGCTAGAACATTTGTAATGGGGAGAACTCCTTTATAAAAAATTTTTTTTTTCCGATATTAACTTAGAATAAAAAAAACAAGACGACATAAATTCGCTATCAGCAAATTTACCGATTCAAGCGTGGTTAAGAATTCCGAGTCGATTTTAGTCCATGGCAATGGAACCAAAGTGTTCCAAGCTATCAACATAAACTAATAAACCGGCAAACATCCCTAGATTTTCGTTTATTCCATCATCAAAGTGTTCTAACAATCCCGGGAGTGACTACTAACAATTTGAAAAAAACAGCAAAACCTAGCCTTAATGCCGATAACTATCCACTATATGTTTACTATTGGAATCGGTTTTGGCCACGTTAGCAGCCCCACGTTGGGAGTCAAAAAATTTAAATAGCAATTACTTGTATGTATATATAATTGTGAAGTATTTCACAATTTATTTGGATAAGACGGCAAACCGAAGTTAAACTTATAGGTGTCGGTTGCTATTTAGATCCAGCATGGGAGTCTCTATGCCTAACGAGTGCGACACTATAATTCCGTAGCTCTTTCGGGGTGGGGTGGGTTTTGTTGCCAGATTCAGGACTCTCCCTCTACACAATTTTATTAAGGATCCCTCCTGAAACTAAAAATGACCTATCGACGAAACAATAAGAAAAAGAAGCCGCTACTAGGGTGGATACGGTCATAGATAAGGGAAGTGTAAGTGAAGAAAATGAGTTTGAAGAGAGAGTTCGCCAACTTTGGGAAAAGAAGGTGGAAATATTTAAATTCCACAAAAATAAAATTGAATATATGTGGCAGAAGGTACAGAAGAAGGTAGACGAGCTGTACGAAAGATTTGTGTCTAATAGTGAGTTTGAGAATGCAACAGAGGAGCTAGAGTTTGATGTGCAAAATACTCAAGGAGCAATGGAAGAAATTATAAAGAAACCGGTAGGAGTCAAAGTTGAGAATGTTTGTATGAGAGACGAACTACCGGTGTTACCGAAAATTCAGGTACCCACGTTTTTCGGAGAACCGAAAGAGTGGAACCTGTTCGCGGAGTTGTTTTTTGAATTAATAGACAAAAGAGAGGATCTTAGTCCTGCTCTTAAATTTAATTATTTAAAATCCGCGTTACGAGGAGAAGCGGGGAGCATGGTAGCTCATTTATTGTCGGGTTCGGCTGACAACTATAATGCCGCTTGGGATTTATTAACCAAGGGGTATGAAAATCATCGGAGGATATTTTCCGAACAACTAAACCGGATAGTTGAATTACCGGTAATCAACAATGAGTCCGCAAAAAATATAAAAGGAGTGATTGACATAATTAATGAGTCAACACATCTTATTAAAATAAAGGCCAATCTGTCCGATGAGGTTGACGTGATATTCGCCTAACTCATATTAAGGCAGTTGGACAAAGAGGCTCTTCAACTGAGAGCCAAGTTAAAAAGACGAAGCAGATACAGCAGTTATCTGACGTCTTAGAGTATTTAGAGCAGAGATATTGTTCGCTAAGCTCGATAAAAAAGGAGGAAAAAAGACCGATGCAAAAAATGGCATATACAGCTCTTAAAGAAAATTGTCCGATTTGCAAAGTTGCCGGACACAGCACATTACAGTGCTATAAATTTAAAGGCGTGACTCCAATAGAAAGGGTCGAATTAGCCAAGAAACATTCAAGCAATAAAAGATGCACATATGAAGTTGTTTGCTCAGTGTGCAATAGGGGGCACCACACATTACTCCATATTGGTGAACGGAGGGAAAAGATTAATTCATGTGTAACGGCACAACCGGCGTTTTTGGCTACGGCCTTAATAAAAGTAAAGGCAGTGAATGGAGGTTATGAGACTTTGAGAGCATTAATTGATAGTGGGGCCCAGAGTACTTTCGTGTCTGAGGAAGCAGCTCAGATTTTAAAATTGCCAAAAATAAAGGCTCATACAAAAATAAGCGGTGTATCGTCAACAAAAACGTGTACTTCAAAGCATAAAATTAAATTGTCGATAAAAATGCGTGAACCATGGAAAGAGCTTCTTAAGGTGGAAGCAATAGTGTTACCGAAATTAATGAAAGCTCTTCCAATAAAGGCGGCAAATGTAGATATGTCTAAATGGCAGTCGTACGTTTTAGCTGACCCGAATTTTAATATGCCAGGCCGGGTGGATATGATTATGGGGGTCGATGTTTAAGCCCACATAGTGAAAAGTGGAGTAACTAAAGTTGATGGATTGTTGGGACAAAATACACAGTTTGGATGGATTGTGTCAGGGTGCACCAAATCCAAAGGAAACAGTGCTATAGTGGCGACGGCATTTGATGTAACAGATTTAGAACGATTTTGGGAGATGGAAGAAGACGAGAAAGAAGATGTGGAAGCCAATACGTGTGAGGAAAATTTTAAGAAGACGATGAGAAATGACACATCGGGAAGGTATGTGGTCACTATCCCATTCAAGGAGTTGGGCGATTCCAAAGCCCAAGCGATTGCGCGGTTTCTTAACTTAGAGAAAAAATTTCAACGAAACCCAAAACTTAAAGAGGAGTATACAAAGTTTATAAATGAATATTTAGAGTTGGGTCATATGATCGAAGCTAATGACGAGGGGTCATATTATCTTCCTCATCAAGCTGTAATAAAAGATTCTAGTTTAACCACTAAAGTGAGAGTTGTTTTTGATGCCTCCATATTACCATATTATCATATTATCTTCCTCATCAAGCTGTAATAAAAGATTCCAGTTTAACCACTAAAGTGAGAGTTGTTTTTGATGCCTCCGCAAAAAAAACAAATAATAAAAGTCTGAATGATATTATGTGGGTCGGTCCCCGACTACAAAAGGATATCTTTGACATAATTGTGAAGTGGCGCAAACGGCAGTTTGTTGTATCCGCAGACATAGAAAAAACGTATCGCCAAATTAATATTGATCTTGATGATCAAAAATACTTATATATTTTGTGGAGAAAATCACCACAAAGAAAATTAAAAAGCTACAAGTTGATAACTGTTACGTACGGCACTGCTGCAGCTCCATATTTAGCGACGAGGGTACTAGCAGAAATAGGTAGCAAATGCAAGGACAAGAAAATAAGTGAAATAATTCAAGATGAATTTTACATGGACGATTTAATGACAGGAAGTGATACCATTGAAGAGACCAAGTATAAGGCAGAGCAGGTATCTAATGAGCTAGAGAAAATGGGAATGTATTTGAGAAAATGGATCTCCAATAAGTCCGACATTATTAAAACAGTAAGTGGTACGGGCGATAATAAAGTGTTAAAAATAGAGAAAAATGAGTCAATTAAAACTCTGGGGTTGCAGTGGGAACCACTTAAAGATGAGTTTAAGTACAAGATGCACTGTGACGAAGACAGAAAAATTAATAAAAGGGTGGTGTTATCCACGCTTGCAAGAATTTATGATCCTTTAGGATGGTTAGCACCAGTAACAGTGATTGGCAAATTGTTCATGCAAAAGTTACGGTTATCTGAGCAAACCTGGGATCAAGAGTAGTCCGATAAAGACATGTTGGAATGGAAATCCTTCAAAGACAATTTAATAGCATCGCAGGAGATAAGGATACCGAGATAGATTAAAACTCGGCCTAGTAATGTACTACAGATCCATGGTTTTGCAGACGCCTCAGAAAAAGCATTTGCTTCTGTGGTATATGCTAAAGTGGGAGAGTCAGTCACATTGATAGCCAGTAAGAGCAAAGTAAACCCTATAAAAAACAGGAAAACTATTCCAAAATTGAATATTGTGCAGCTCATCTGTTAGTGCAATTGTTGACAAGAGTCCAGCAGTCTATTGCAGTTCTGGCAGAGATATACGTGTGGAGCGATTCCACAATCACTCTCTGTTGGATAAGGAATGGTAGTAACAAGGATAAGTTCATCAGGCGTCGGACAGATGATATAAGAAAAATGGGAGAAATTGTATGGAGACATGTGAAGTCAGAGGATAATCCTGCTGATGTAGCTTCAAGGGGAATTTGTCCCACCAAATTAAAGAATTGTGATATTTGGTGGAATGGTCCCGATTGGCTTCTAAAATCAAAAGAAAGTTGGCCTAAAGAAAAAGTTGAGGGCAGTGATTTTATTGTCAGTACAGTTTTTGTTGATACAGCCAACGATATAATGCAAAAACTGGTAGAAAAATATTCGTGTATAAACAAATTGGTCAGAGTAACTGCTTACATATTAAGGTTCATTGCGGTTAAAACAAAAAGTGATGTCTTCCCTTCGTATTTAACCGTCAGTGAACTCAAAGGTGCTAAAACATTAATTATTAAACACCAGCAGTCAATGCAATTTAGCAGGGAGATTTCTCGATTGACTCAGAAAAAGAAATCAATATGAAGAGTAAAATCCTGAATCTGAATCCGTTTTTAGATCACGACGGTTTACTAAGAGTTGGGGGCAGGTTACAAAATGCCAACGTAAATTTTGATACAGGGTGTTTGTAGCGGCGCGGAGCTTCTGATCTGAGAGCCCAGACTTATTACCCAAGTGTGGAAGGAAATTAAAACGCGCGTTAACTCGATTGATCACAGGCCAGATTTATTGTAAACAAGTACTGGACCGGGTCACAATGTTAAGGCGTTTACGATTAGAAGTATTTATTGTAAAACTAAGAGGCCAAGCAGATCTCGGATGCGATGGTAGTCACCGGGGATGAAAAAACTCAACCACTCAAGATGGAGTTTTCCATAGAACTTAGCTTAGTAATTAATTCAGTGTGCCCGTTCGGGAATAGTGGCAAAAGCCTTCTTCTTTCCCCTGCTGGTCACCCTTTCTGGCGTGAACACAAGGCACTCCATTATTTTAGAAAATTCTCGTTTAGCAGTGTTGTTAATAAAAAATGCTCATAAGGAAACGCTGCATGGAGGGATTAACCTTATGAGGAGTTATATTCAAAGGAAATTTTGGATATTTGGCTTGAGAAACGCGATTAAAAAATATTTGAGAGAATGTGTTACGTGTGCAAGGTATCGGCAGAATACAGCAGAGTAGATAATGGGTAATTTCCCACAGTATAGAGTCACGATGTCGTGGCCATTCCAAAACACCGGAGTGGACTATGCTGGACCTTACCACATTAGATGCTCCAAAAACCGTGGTCAAAAGACATACAAAGGGTATATAGCAGTATTCGTATGCATGGCAACTAAAGCTATGCACTTAGAAATAGTGAGAGACTTAACCAGCATTTCGACGATTCGTAGCTAGACGGGGCAAATGTGCTAATATATACTCAGATAATGGAACCAATTTTGTGGGCGCTGCAAGAAAACTAGATGAAGATTTCGTCAAAGCAATGCACGACAATGTGCAAATTGCACCCGTTCTAGAAAAAGAACAAATAAAATGGCATTTTATTCCCCCGGCAGGACCTCACTTCGGAGGTATGTGGGAAGCTGGGGTTAAGTCAGTCAAGTACCATCTTAAAAGAGTTATAGGAGACAGCAATTTAACATATGAAGAGATGGCGATGTTATTGTGCCAAATTGAAGCTGTCCTAAACTCACGGCCGTTATACACGACGGGTGAAGATGTAGACGACAATGATGTGTTAACGCCGGGCATTTTCTGATTGGAAAGACGTTGTTGGAGACCGTAGAGTCCATATCAGAAGAAAAGATAGGCAACCTAGACAGATGGAAACTAATCCAGAAAATGAAAAGGGATTTTTGGATGAAATGGAAAGAAGAATACTTGCATCTCTCCAACAAAGAAATAAATGAAGAAAGTCCTTAGAAAATATGGATAAAGACAGGTTGTGTTAGTTAAAGATAAGAACTGTCATCCCGCAAGATGGCCGTTGGGAAAAATTGAAGAAACCCACAAAGGTCGGGATAATAAAGTTCATGTAGTCAAATTAAAGCTACAAGAAGGGTCGATTAGAAGACCAATTAGTAAAATTTATCCGTTAGTTGGAGTTAAACAAAGCGAAGAAGAGGAAACTCGGTCACCAAAATCAAGAGGGCGCGGGTTGCCAGGAATACCAAAAATGGTATCATTATTGATTATGGCTATGCTAATGCTGCTTTGCCAAGTTTCAAATGCAACCACAGTGGGGCAAAGTAACCCAAAGGTTTCTTTAAAACAGATCAACACAACAGCCGCGTTATATTTAGACCCGATGGGTGAAGTGGAAATTGTATCATCTTCGTGGGATCTTATAGTATATTACAATATGACGGCATATTTTGAAATGCTTAACAAGGGTGACAGGTTAATACTTAAAATGAGGGAAGTGTGTACAAAGTTGTTTAGTTTTGAGGACCAGTGCAATCTAGTACTAGCAACACTTCTAAGCAGATAAGAGACATTGAAGAGAACAACAAACTGTTCATGCTTAAAAGTAAGTCGCGACAAAGACGGGCGCCATTTGAATTTGTGGGATCACTGTACCATATATTATTCGGTATAATGGATGCAGAAGATAGAGAAACCATGGAAGAGAACATGACAAACTTATTAGCCAATCAAGAAAATTTAAAGGAATTGGAACAGAAGCAGACATCTGTAGTCGATTCTACAGCAAACATTCTCAAGAGTACTACCGATGAGATAAATGAAAATTTCCATAGCATGAACAGGAGAATCGAAAGTATGACAGAGCTGCTAAAAGAAAATTTTTACGTGTACTGTGACGAAGTGCCAATTCGGCACTACGGCACAACTACGAGTCTAGTTTGTTATTCTAAGCCATTAGAAAATAATATACTCAGTAATCCCAACCCTAAACACTCTGACTTGTTTCTTAATTAATCGTCTCCGCTCTAGGTACATTACTATTTATCTATATACTCATTGCCATGTACATATGTGTATATACATATGTACATAAGTTTCTCTTTAGGTACGCCTTTATGTATAACATTTCTATTGTTTTGGTTGCAACGGGACCAAAAAAATGCGTACGTGACGATTCTGACGCCGACGCGTGTCGCGACAGAATCGGTTGTCATGGTAACAGTGATTGGACGAGCGCGTGTCGCAGCCGGCAGAGGGCAGAGCCTGGGCAGAGGAAGACCGAAAGTTCGAGAAAGCGGTCAGCGACTGCGTAAATAAGAAGACAATAAATCATTAGGAAAACCACCCTTAAGTGAGACAGTCGCGAGTGCTCCAAGTAATACAAACCAGTGCCAGTATAACCAAGGAAAAATAAGGAGGACCCACAGCCGGCCCTCACAAGCAACCAAAAAACCAGTCACAAGTGAAGCAAGTGCAAATATAAACCAAAGGAATTAAACCAGGATAATCGTATAAGGCTTTATAGACTTATTAAGTGTGTGTGCGCCAGGATAGCGGGTGAGTCGGCCATGCGGCCCAATAGTTGTCCCTCCGTTTTTGTCCAATAAAAAAATAGATAATATTCTAGAGTGTGGTTAGGTTGTGTTGACAAAATAATAATATTGAATATTTATGCAACGAAGTTTATAAAGGTGTAAAGCCCACATGTCACAATTATTGGGGGGGTGAAACTAATTAAGATTAACACTCTCTCCTATCCTTTCCCAGATCCTAATCCTTTATGTGTGTGTCACCATAGTATGTGTTTCTCCTCTGGCATTGACATCCGGGTTGCACCCTACCCAATGCCAAGGAGAGTGTAGTGTTTATTTGTAGTGTGCCTGGGTACTGGATCACCACACAGCCAACGTCCGGGTTTCACCCTTGTTGACTGTGATGGCGGCTGGTATCCATTGGCATGCGACCAGGATTTATGTTGTGATCGATGTCCGGGTTACACCCTAGTCGAGCACAACATAAGTCTTGGGATGTCCGTATTTAGTGTTGTAATAAGTCGGTGTCCAGGTTATACCTTAACCGACTTATCTTCATGTTTCCCTTTTGTGACCTTGTAGTTGTAGTGGTATAATTGTAAGTCGGTGTCCGGGTTATACCCTAACCGACTTACATGTCTGCAGGTATATGTGTTACACTTTCTGTCTACTTCTATCCCTTCTCTTTCCTGTAGTCGTTCACCTACGATCTCATAAACATACAACATTAACATCACGGTAGCTCCAGCAAATCTCTGGTCTCGGCATTTCATTATAAATAATCCGTAATGGAAGACCCTGGGGAGACTGAAATTTGTACCCCAGCCGGAAAACTTCCTTGCAGATGGCGCCCGAGCAGGGACCCGAGATTTGAAGGGAACATTGCATATATATTTTTTGTTGGAAATTTTC